>JAOEHX010030655.1:0-12094 GCA_025448015.1 Bolborhynchus lineola
AAGCAAAACCCCGCCCCCCCCAAAAAAAAAAAAACAACAACAACAACAAAAAAACAAAACAAAACAAAAAAGCCCACGCATTGCTGTTTTTCAGTCCACATTTTGGACTTTCATCTCTCTTGTAATCCAGTCCCAAGGGTGCCACCTTTGTTCAGCTAATAATGCCTGAGGGTGCCACTTAGTTCAACTTTTACACATTATTAACATGTTCTCATCCTATCTGCTTAAAGTCTTTGGCAAAATTTTCCATAAAACTCAGTAGAATTTGAAAGTTTGGTGTTTGCTGCCCCTAATTAGGGCTTTTACAAAGCCTGATCATGTTGCATTTCTGGAATTTTGTCTAATGCTAGCAAATGACAAAGAGGAAAAGTATGTGATTCCTCTAATTACATCATCAGCACCATTAAAGCATTTACCTGGAAAGTAGGCACAAAACTTGGTACAGTCATGATCTGCATGAGGAACTGGCAGCTACGGCTGCACTTAGCAATGCTGGAATATATACCACACCCCTGGCAGTAACAGAAGTTATTTCCCACCGCCGCTAACTTCTTTCCTTATGCCCAGTAAGTCCACATTTTTAAGATGCACAGAAAACTTTCATTCTTGCTTGCCTGTTGGTCTTTTGTCACTTAAGTATGTCTTTCACTATTCTATAGTGGTTTCTAAAATGGGTCTCTCCTCCAGTCTTCTTTGGAGATTTTTTTCTTGTGCACATATGTGGAAACGTGTTGGGTCAGAGAGCATGAACTGCAGCCCATCTGACAAAGCACACATATACCTCCTAGTCAAGGAGACTTCCAGATGCTCCCTAGATTGTCCTGTAGCCTGTGGTTAATATATTTATTTGAGAAACTGAAACAATCTTCAAATTCCTACCTCATCTCAGGCAAAGGACTGATCTGTACCTGCATGCTGTCCCCAGTGATTACTTTCATCACTGCACCATTGGCTATTGGAATTAGTAAGGAGGGAAAAGGCACTTACCTGCTTCCTTTGACTTAGAAAGGGAAGGTCTTGGTTCCTAGGTCCCTACCATTGAGAATTATTTGTGGCTGGTAAAAATGCTCATCTCTGTGAAAGGAGGAAAGGATAAATCCTATTTCTCTCTTCGAGATTTCCTTCTAGTTCAGTTTTGTGACTGTACAGAGAGCCATGGCACCTTAGAGCTGCTGCTTCCCTAGGTTACAGGCATGTAAACTTTATTGCAGGCACTCTCCAAGCACTGCTCAGTGCTGTGCTCCTTAAGCCTCTGTGAGCAAGGCTCTCAATCTGTTCAGTTCTCTGCTTTGTTACAAGTCACTGAAAATTATAGACTTCAAATTTCTTCAGGAAGTTATGAAATGTTTTGTATGTTGTGTTGCTCATCATTAGCAAAACCTTGGGGACTCAAACAAGAGTAGCAATAAAGATGCTCCACATTCTCTAATAAAAAAGAAGTAATAATACCTTTGAAGGGACAGATTCAGAGGAGTAACCTGAGGCACTTCAGGGATGGAGAACAGATAAAGATGTGCTGCTCTTTGGTAAGGTCCAATTTAAGCCTCAAGAGCAGTGTCACCACTGCAACAGTTCCCAATGTGAATAAGCTTCCTGACAGAAGATAAGGTGAGGCCCCAAGAATCTGCTGTCTCTCCACAAGCCAGTTTACAAACGCTTTTGGCAGTCCTGTACTCCTCGAAGTCACACTCCACTCCTGAACTGGAGAAAGCCCCAGTGGAATATACTTGAGTCAGTACTGGCCTAAATTCCTCTCTGATGCTTTTACTGTATGATTTTGCCTCACATATAACTAGTGGGAAAACGACCTATACTCCTTCTCCTTTCTGCCTATCTGAGATTATATCCAGGCCTATTTCCTTTAGCAAATAACTTTACAGAGGGAACTCAGCTTCCTTGTTTTGCAGATCAACTTAGGTTAATTAATAACAAATTCTCAGTCATTAAACTAAGGATAATTCCTTAGGGAAAAACCCCTTATGTTCCATCTCATTCTCTTATCATTGTCCAATGAGAATTTTCATTCATAGTGACAAATTCTCAATAATTCTCTTTCCATTCAAAACAAACAAACAAAAAAACTTACTGTAATTAATCCTGTATTTTTGCCATTCCTGCAAAACTTTGCAGATATCAAAAGCCATTTCTAAAACAGTCCCAATCCAAACAAATAGAAACTAAAATTTACCTTTTTCACCTCCCCCTTTTTCTGCAGACTGAGGACTACTTGTATCTGACGTGTCTGCACAGCCCATGAGTCAGGCATTCAGAGATCTCAATCTAGACTTTGTATTCAGAGGTAACCAGTTAGGGGAACCAGGATGTTTTATTTTAAAACCTACATTTTCCCCTATGGTACTTTTGAAGACCACAGTCAGGAAGTATTTGTAGAGTACCTCAAGTGAGTAGATGCGTCCCAAGTTGCTTATTTGTGATTTCAGTTCAACAGATTTAGAGACATTTTGGCAGTGTCTGACAATTTAGGTGTTTAACTTGTCCAGATAGATACAACACAGGCGAGGTCACATTAATCAACAAGGTAAACAGGGAATTTGATGTACTACAGGGGCTGCTAAGATGTTCTTGACTAAAAGATGCCTATCTTAGTTAAAGTTACTCCAGATCCAGGAATTTCCAATAAAAGGGATATGACTGTACATGTGATAGGCATAGCTGTGTTTGTGGAGGAGGATCAGAAATAGTATAAAGCAGTCTGTTTCCTACCATAGTGTACCTTAATGCCCAGGAGCATACGAAACGGCCCTGTTTCTAATGGCTCTATCCACAAAAAAATTCAATCACTTTGTGTTGATTGCTTGCCCCAGACACTGAAACTCCTTCTAAAAAGAGGCAATTAAAGCTTTCGATTTTTGTGTTTCCTGTCAAGGCAGAGAGGAAGGAGGTGAGTGAGATTTGGGACTGAAAATACCTTCATCTGTCTTGAAGCTTGTTACATAGGAAGTGAGGCAATTCACAGGGCAGAATACTTTGTACCTCCTGGCAGCTGTATCTTTCCTTGTTCAAAACTGCCTTGTTTGCACAAGGGCTACGCATGGCTGTACATGAAAGCAACTAAAGCTGTTGTTTGCAAGGTTCCCTAAATACATTAACCTTGTCTTGGAATGGGGCAGGGATTTAGTTTAATGGTTACAGCAGGGGCAATGAGATTCTTGAATTGAACTCTAGCTTACATCAATATTTAACTTTAAGGAAGGCTAGAATTCAGAGAGAGATTGCTTTTTCCCCCTTGTTTTAATTGCTATCATTCTCTTCTCCCAAGACACTCGGAGGTTGTAACGAAAAGTATTTTAGATCCCTCTTTCCATATTCATTGAATATACTGATATTATATTTTATTAACGAGTCTCAAATAGCTTACATCCCGCTCTTAATAACCCTATGTATTACAAGCTTCTGTTTCCTCAAGCTACAGGCAAATCCTATTACAGGGAGTAGATTAAACTGGGCCTTGACAGATCTTTGCAATTCACTGACAAAAAAGGACAAGTTGTCTTGCCAATAAGAAGACATCATGATCACACTAATATTATGCATCTCAGTGCTCTCAGATGCAAAAACTTTTATGCACACCCCCTCCAGCAGGAACATTACCCAAATAAAACCCAAGCAATTTTCTTTTAACAGTAAGTTAAACTATCTAGTAGAATGACTTCAGATTCTCATTGTGTGAACGAGCCATCAGTCAACAACTGCATGCTTGATCATGCCCTCTGGCTCCACATCCACAAGGGACTTGGCTCATTCAGATTTGCTTCTGCCACTATGAATGATATGTATGCTTTTGTGTACAAACATGATCCTGGAAGAGAGGGCAGAGCCAGAGCTGAAGGGAGGGAGAGCACAAAGGAGCATTTTGTTCAACTTTCTCTTAGGCTCTGCAGTGTAGCAGGGAGTGGACCTTGGGTTATGGATGAAGGGAAAAGGATCACGGTGCATAGAAAAACAGTTGTATCCCTTTAACATTCTCTGAGCTCTCTAATAATCCCCACTATACTGCCATTTTTTCTAAATCCATAGAAACTAGCCCAAGGGGTCAGGTGCTTCTAATCAGATTTTAAAAGAGGCCATGTGATTTCTTCACATTGTTTTGATGTGTGCACGGATAAAGGAAACTGGTGACACCACCAACAGAGTAGCAGACCAGCATTCAGGGCATCAATCTGAGAACATACCATCCAGCAACAGTCTGTTATCTAGGATTTCACATTCCTGGAGAACACTCGTGACAATTAGTAATCCTCGACTCCTTGGATATTGCTGAAAAAAAGTTAATAAAACCATAAAAAGCATATACTGAACTAGGAGGCTGGAAGTCTTACCAGTTTTCTAAGTATGCATTAATCAACAGACTTATGAAAAAATGCCTGCAAATGATTCTTGATCTGTATCTTGAAAAAGGTAGCTCACAACAAAATCTTAACTGTTACGCAGTTCAAGAGAAAGGCAACAGTAACAAAACAGATCAATCACAAGTGGTTTCTTGGGAGAGAGAATTTAAAATCTTGCCCAGGCTTGTTAAAGTACAGTCTTAAGATGGATGTTCTTCAGACAACAACAAGACCGAATGGCTAGCTGTGGTTAGACACTGCTGCACAGCCTTCATGGGGAAGAGAAAGTCTTAGACAGCAAGTGTGGCCACAGTTCATAGGTATCTTGAATGGTCACAGTAGATTACTTTAGCATTATACCAGATAAAACTGGCACCGTCCTTTATGTTCACGTGGAAATCTGTTCATAGAGAACGTGAACAGATAAGCACAGTTCTGGATATTATTTGTATATTATTTATGTACTCAACCTACAGCATACTTGCCAAAATAGATCTCAGGCCTCAGTAGCTTTTGCAAATGATCTGAACTCTTCAGAGAAGAGTCTGGTATAGACATGCAATGTCTGCATCTTCTTCCAGATAACAGTTTGATGCTAATAAATTGTTATCCAGAAAGATGTTATAATGCATCTTTGAGCTTTGTAAACAAAGCATGCATTTTTGCTGTTGACTTTTGAACATATCTAGTTCTTGTATCCTTTTATATTAAAGGTTGTGCTTATCCCTGCCAGGGATGTTCTTCGATGACACCACCATCCAATAAAGCACAGAAGAAATAAAGCACTAGTTTTCTGTGACCTGTTTATTATATCCATCCACTATATATGAATCAACCAGTATGTTTTGAATAGTTTGTAAAACAGCTTGTTCACTGTAAATAGTTATTTACTATGTTTCAGAAACTCCTAGAAACCAGACAAAGCACTATAGGCACAGTAAGGCCACTGCATGTTTGCCCAATGTTTGTAAACAACATTATCTGAGATACCCTGTCAGAATTTCGTTGTGTTGCTCTTAACTGCATAAGGCGTAAAATTCACACAGATGGAGTTATATCAGGCAGAGATTATGGCTGGATGAAAATCAAGGTACAGCAATGAACCTTCTCTATCAGTTTCAGCCCTTTCCTTTCAAGAGATTAGTTATAGGTGTCGGGTAATTTTTCCCTGAGGCCCACAGGATAACAGTGAAATCTTCATTTTCCAGGCAGTCTGAATGTACAGCTGAAATACGAATCTCCTCCTTAATGAGCAATAACAAGTTGAAAGTGTCTATTAACATATCTACTGCTGTGTCTTTATCTTTCTAGAGCTACAAAATGGTACAGTGGTCATAGCAATCTCTTTACAGGCTACAGTGTAGACTGTGTGACAAAGACAGAATAGAACTGCCTCAGGGTAAATATGTTTTGAGAGAAAAAAAAAGAGGCATTAAAAAAAAAAATCAAATATATAAAAAAATTAACCATTTACCATGATCAGCAGCTAGGGTTGACTCTCCATGTAGCAGTATAGATCCATTTTTTCTGCTCATTTTGACGGACATTTGGTTTTCTATTGCAACAGACTGGCAGAAAAATGATCGTGCTCAGGTGCAAGTTCAATAAAATTTGGGGCAATTATATAAAATGTGAGATATCTAAATGCAGTGGTACAAAATCCTGTTGTCAGATCCATTTAGTTTTATTGAAACTCATCATGTCAGTTGTATTTTGTTTAGTATTTAAAATCAACATTATTATAGGTTTGCTACTTTGTCCCTGGTGCTAATCATACCACTGTATCACTGACTGGAGTCCTGTCCAATATTTCTTTGTCCATGATCTTTCTGTACACTTTTTTCTTTTTTTAATAAAACTTAGTAGGAAAAAAAAAAAAAAGCCTAAAAAGTCAAGAATTCAAAATTATGGTTCCCATAGCAACATTAAGTCCCTCATTGTTGCATTGTACATGCACTAAAAATAAACATGCAGTGAAGTACCATATTTTGTATGTCAAGGGGAACAAGTGACTAAAACTTTAATTTTACTTCCCTGAGTTTTATAGACTTAAGTTCTCAGCCTCAATATTGCAGGTATGTGATTTTACACTGACACAGAGATACAATGCACAGCATCTATTTACAGCAAGTACACACAGTCTGCCGAATGGGTGACGCTGATTTAGACCAGCTGAACTCAAGACCATCTGTGCCTATACATTTGGGGGTGCACTGAGTCTGTAGAGATGTGGGGACAGCACATTTCTGTGCCACATGCAGACATTCTTGGGGGTTCCCTTGTAGCGTCAGCAGTAGCAGAAACAGGGGGCAGGGGCGCCACAGACCTTACCCAGCCTGCCATTGGCATCTCATCACAAATACCAGCAGGAGCAGCAATAAGCCGATATGCCATCCTGCTTCACTCTACAATTTGTAATTAGCAATCTGAAGGTATTTTTACATGTGAAAATAATTTAAAAAATTTAGAAATTCCATGCAAATTGAGAGTTGAAGTGTCTGGGAGTGCAAAATAAGGAATAGCAACATAAGCAAAGAGTTCCCTTTCAAATTAGTAAAGGAAGAGTATTTTGCAAATACTTCTGGTCTTCACAGAAATTTAAATGCAATCAAGAACTTGTTTCCAAGCTATTGGAAATCCAATAGTTTGTTTCCAAATTATTTTTCCTCTCCAGAGAATGTGAAAACCAGAACTCAAAGTACCTTAGCAGTTCCAGTACTTCTTTCACATGAAGGTGTCCTCAAAACCACCTGGGTAACCAATGTTCAATCTGAGACATTATTTCCTTTTACCTCCAGATCTGTTTGCACTTGTTTAGTACATTTTGTACATTTGTCCTAGACCATCTCATCTTGGAAGGAAGGGCTGTTTTCTCCTGCAATGGGGATGCAGCATGAAACACCATATGGCTCTAACTCATGACAAGGCTCTGAGATCATGGAATTGTAGAATACCAGGTTTCAAAGGGAGCTCAATCTTTCTTGGAAAAAGCATGATCTAGACTAGATGTCCCAGCATCCTGTCCAGCTGAATCTTAAAAGTCTCCAGCGCTGCAGAATCCACCACTTTTCTAGAGCCATTCCAATGGTTCATTTTTTCACTGTGAAAATTTTCCTCGTGTGTCCAATCTGAATCTTCCCAGAAGTAACTTGTACCCATTACCCCTCATCTATTCTATGTGACTCCTTGTAAAACAGGTGTCTCCATCTTCTTTGTAGCTACCCTGGAATATGGTCATAAGGTCTCCCTAAACTTTCTTTTCTCTAGGCTGTACAAAACCAGTTCTCTCAGGCTTTACTCATATGGCTTCCCAGTCCTTGGATCATCTTTGTGGCCCTTCTCTGGATCCTCTCCAGCCTGTCCACATCTTTTCTGCACAGCAGGGATGAAAACTGCATACAGTATTCCAGGTGTGGCCTGACAAGTACTGAGTATAGTGGGATAATGACTTCTCTAGCTCTGCTGGTGATGGCCTTACTGATGTAACCCAGCATCCTGTTGACTTTCTTTGCTGCAGCTGTACACTGTTCACTTGTACTGAACTTGTTGCCCACCAGGACTCCAAGGTCCATTTCCACAGAGCTGTTCCTCAGATGGGGAAATCCCAGCCTGTGCTGCGCTCCTGGATTATATTTTCCCAGTTGCAAGACCTTACACTTGTCCTCGTTGAAATTCATAAGGTTCTTGTTAGCCCATCTTCCAGCCTATCCAGGTCTTCCTGCAGGGTCCTTCAAGTGTCCACTTCCCCACTAAGTTTGGCATCATCAGCAAACTTTGTCAGGATACACTTGATCTCATCTTCTGGATCATTCATGAATATTAAACAGGATTAGGCCTAATATTAATCCCTGAGGGACCCCACTAGTGATGGATCCCAGTTTGAAAAGAGCTATTTACCACCACCCTCTGTGTGCAGCCAGTCAGCCAGTTCCCCACCAACCACACAGATCACTTGTCTTGCCTACAGATGCTGAAGTACCAGTAATGTCTCCCATGAGCCACACTAATGAAGTTTTGTTCAACCTGCAGTTACTAAATAATTTTCCTTGCATAGCTCCTCTTAAAATAAATGTATATCTGAAGGGTAACTGTGGCATGAAATGAATTTAGCTTAAAAAGAAATAACTCTTTGAGGGTGGGTTTTGTATGTTTGGTTTGTTTTGTTTTGAATTATACTAAGAAACAGCATGCAAAGAAAGACATAGAAACATGCATGGTATAAACGCTTGCAATAAGGATCACAGGCTATAGGCAAAAAAAACTGGATAAGTTTTTTTCTTGAAAAGGACAAAGGAGCAATAGCTTTTTACTGCACCTTTTCTAGTGTTTTGGAAAGAGGAAATCCAGATAAACCCCAGATTTTCCTAACACTTAGAGTTTATAAAAATAGTTTAATATAATGACTGTGTCTTTAAAAGTATGATTACTGTCCTACAAGGCAAAACCACTGAATGTTTTTGTGCGATTGGTGTGATGTTTGGACTAAGTACATTTTAACTCAGAAAGCAGGAATGAGTCCATTTGCTATATTATTAGCATGAGACATATGACATCTCTCCTGCAAGTTTAATGTCTAGATTATTCAGAAATCTCTGAATTCAGATGCATGAAATCCTTTCCTTTGAGTCATCAGAAAAGAGAGCTGATCTTAGAGCTCCTCCATGACAGTGCTTGCGCTAATAATGATAGGAGACCCTTTCTCAAAATGTTGTGTTTAAATGACATGCTTGTGAAACAACAAATTTAAATAGGAAAAAAAGTATTGAAATGCTGTGACCAGCTCAACTAAAGAATCAAGAGACACACTTCTACGATAATTCTAAAACTACTGCCTATAGTATAGCAATTCTCAACATAAAACCCCTCAGTTCTGGAAAGTTCAGGTCTTTTCACAGTCTTTGTTAGTTAATTTAATTAGTTAAGTGTTTTCTCTCTTCCACAAAACCACAGAATTCACTGATCAGTTTTATGCGACAGTAAATATCCAGTGAAGCTATAGCAGGGGCATATGTCTATTGCATCTCAACCTAAGAGGTCAAAAATTAGGTTTGTTTCACAGAAAGCACACACCAAATATTTAGTACAGAGACATTCTATATAATGAGCTTTACTGGTAAATCTGAAGTCTTACTGATGATTGGCATAAGTTTTCAAAAAACATAATGCTAGAACTGGCCCTTCTGGAGGTTGTACCTCAAATGAATTCGGATACAGAAACATATTTTCCTTTCTCAAAGAGAAAACTGTGATGGCAGCTGGATAGCAGAGCTGTTTCACACAGATGTTATTGAAGGCAGGGTTTGCATCCTAGCTGCAAATCAACATATGGTATACTAGCTACAATTTTATTTTTTTATCCTTACTGCTACTGACTCAAGTTATTTATTACTGGCTATAGCAAGACTGAAAGAAGAACAAAACAGAAAGTATTCCACCACCACACCTACTGTGTAAGACAGACACACACTCACTTTCAAATTGATTAAGTGTTTTGAGGCACCTCCTAGCACTCTGCAGAGCTGGTGGTGTGGATCAAGGGGACAGGCCTCACCTGCTTCCCTGCAAACTGGTCTGCTTCGGGTGGCTGTCAGATAAGACTTACCCGAATGACTTTGTACAGCACTGAAGTAGTGAGCATAGAATTCTGTTAGTGTTCAGCAGTACCTGTTAGTCGGTGCTGAGAAGTGGTAATATCTCTCTGCTCCAGTTTACTATCTCCTGACAGAAATCCATGCAAGCAGCCACTTAAGGAGAACAAAACCCAAAAAAACCCCATAAGAATGCTTTGTGTCTCTCTGATGGATTTGGTTTTTAACTGTATGACCTCTATGAGACTAACTGCAGGTTTAAATGCAGTGTAATTGGATGCATTTTAACACTTCTTACCTAATACTTTTATCTCCTTTAGACCAAGGATATCACCCAGTTGGAGGGAAAACAAACACAAAAGCCCACGCTGTCAGGGCATTTCTATTGGTTAACGAAGTGCAAATACTTGACACACAGAAGCCAGGCTTCTGACAGAACTAATCAGTCTGAACTTGGCTTGCATTTCCCTTGATTAACCATAAACAAAATACCACTTTAACAGACTCTTTGTGTAGTGCTTTAGAAAGGCAATTCTCCATCCAGTGCTCCCCACCACTACAGAGTTTACCTCAGCTATAAGACATTCGCACTCTCCCCAATTCCTATTGCACTCTTAGTCTACCTTAACCAGTCTTTCCAATCTTTTGCCTTCTTGTTTATCCTAGATGAGGTTTTCCAGAGCTGTCCCCTTGGGATTTATCTCATCCCTTTCTTACTTGCACCCAGGCCCTCAGTCCTTACTGAGTGTTCAGCTCCACAGCAGAAAACAGCCAAAAGCCCATCAGGCAGTTACTCTGCCCACATACTGCTGCAGCATTCCTAACTTCTGTTGTTCACTGTTGTTTAATTTTCTTCCCGCCCTCTGGAAAACCTGGTAAGCTTTTATCTTTTCTTCCAGCTCTCAGGGCTTTTTAATAGTATCCTATCCATTTACATCCTTCAGAGGACTCATGCAAACATCTCAGTCTCTCACTCCCAAGTTCTGTTCAATTCTCAGCAAGAATGTATGTATGAGAACTTATTAATTCGCTGATTCTTGTGCACTTTAAATTCATTTGTATGTTTAATTATTTTGGTATGTATATCTAGCTTTCCCTTTGTAATTCTTGGGGAATACGTCATTTTTATGAGACCCCTACCAAGGACTACTTATTCCAGTTCAGATCAGCTGATTCTTGCTAACTACTTAAGGGTATGTGTTCATGTAAGAAGCACTTGAAAAGAAGCACAGATAAATTACTGGACCCCAAATGAATATTTCAGAATATTATAATTGAGCAATGTACATTTGTGACAATTCAATCCTAATAATTATATAAGTGTCAAAGTTAGATGCTTTTATATGAAAAGGGCCAATACAAATATTGTACTTACACATTTAGTTTAAAAATAGTTGAAGAAATACAAGCTTTTTGGACCACATGCATGTTCTTTGGACCTCTGGGGAGAGGTAAATTGTAGAAATAAAGTTCCTTTATTGAGAATTAGCAGCTGTTACAGAGATTCAGACCAGGATTTATTACTAATTTATTCATGTCATCTTTCATTTATGTGTTTTGTGGGTTTGTGTTTTTATACATACTTATACAGTACCTGACTGTAAGTGGTTGCTTCTATGAAACAGTTTACTATTAATAACAGATATCTGAGGTGAGGCCAAAGTAGAGAGAAAAAAAAAATAAACAACAACTCATGCAGCTAATATATTGATGATTAATTAACATGAGTGATTCATTCAGTGCTATATCCAAACATTAAGCCAAACTGGAAGATGAAAGGGCAATTTAGAATAAGACACAGTTATCAGCTGCAGAACCTGAGACCTCAAATAGTGGCTTAATTACAGCTCATCTGAAAGGTATCAGGGCCTTATCCTTTACAGGAAGTATTAATGGAAAATTACTAGCTTTTCAAAGCCAATAAACCCTTCTGCAGGTTCCATATCAGCTCCCACCAGACATAGATCTTTTTACACAGGGGTGGTCTGTCACATGATGATTGACTCAATCTTGACAAGAAAAGGAATAGAAAAATCACCCCTTTGTGTAGATATGACCACTTCTGACTTTGGCAGGTGAGGCAGCCCAGCACCGACCTAGTTGCAAAAGATAATATTCTCTAAAATTCTTTTATTTTCATAAGCACCAGCCAACACA
>JAOEHX010030659.1:0-12573 GCA_025448015.1 Bolborhynchus lineola
AAGTAATGTCAGTTTCAACTTTTTACTTATTCGTAGCTAAAGATCCTATTGCTGAATAGAATTCTAAAGAATCCTCTGTAGGAAAAGAACAAAAGAGAAGCCAATAGACTTACCAGCAGAAACTTGATGTATCTCATTCAGGAAGAAATATTTCCCAGTCAGAAGATAAACAGGTTAGAACTGAGGGAAGGGAGAAGGCCAGATAAGTAGTGACTACACAAAGTGAAGTATTTACACTCATGTAAATTTTTAAATATAGAAAAATATACATGAAGATAGATAAATGTATGGACTGTATGCTATCACACAATCTCTTAAAAACTTAGAATTTTGTTATAAAAATTAGAATCGTTTAGTAAATTTTGGTTTTACATGAAAAGGTAACTTGCATAGTTCATGCGTAAATTTGCCAACATTAAAAAAGTAATGAGTTAATTTAGCACAATATTACAGTGCTTGCTTGTCATGGGACATCAGCGTCAAATTAGAAGTAGAAAAATGAGAAACTTCACTCGCAGAGAACAGGAAAGCCTGACTCTTTCTTTTTCCACTGTGTAACTCCCAGTTTCTTGATAAAAGTGGAAGAATGTTTTGCAGGATTTGAGGCACTATGTGGCTATTACTAGTAATCGTATACTACCTAGGAACGTAAAATTTTTTAATCAGAAAACACCAGCAATTTGTGTCTGCTCTCAGCAAAACAGAATAAGAGAAGTCATTAATGCTGTTAAAGAAGATAGTCATAGGAAGCTTATTTAACATCTTTGCCTAAGAATCACAACATAAATAAAGACCTATTCAATGACAGAATGAGCTCGCACCATTTATGAAAATGCAGTTGAGTATTCAAGAAGTTATTGTAGATAACTGCAAGAATTGTCAGTCCTGCTATGGCACCACACTCACAGTAGAATATGTCATGAATCATCACTGCATTCTTAAATGTCAAATACCAGAATATAATGCAGTGTCTTCTACTGAAACATTATACAATATAGTACTTAATTTCAAGTGAAAACAAGGAAGGGATTATTTGCACATTGATGTGCAATGAGTCTTTGCTACAAAACCGTGCGAAGCAGCTTCCATCTCTTGTGCTTGGTTTGGAGCGTGAAGTCAGATTACGTAACTCTTGTGCCGCTGCTGGCACTATACTAAGTCCTGACATCTTTAAGACACATTTCTTGTGCTGTCCACCTCCTATCTGTTTCCAGGGCATGGTAAGCGATGACATGATCTTGGAAGTAGAAAGCACTAATCTGCTAAAAATACCTCATTTATCTTCTCTATATTGCTTTTGTCTATTTTGGATATTCATTTTCATGATCATGGTAATTCTAGTTAATGTTGATTTTTATACAACTCAGCTGTTTAATTCTATGTCAAATATATCAACATGTTGAATTTAATAGGTATGATATAATTGTTTTTGCATAATCCCATATGGCAGAGGAGGTGGCTTGTAAATGAGAATTAATTCTGTACACTGATGACATATGTCCTATCAATAACAAAAATAAAAGAAAAAATGCATCCACACAGCTACATATGCTGTACTATAAATAATAACATATAAGTTTTATGTGTGTATATCTTCAAATACATTTTATTTTAGATCTATACCAAGAGATGCATTTCTATAAAAATGTGAGTTTTTTTCATTTTTAATCAACAAATAAGGTCCCAAAGGAGGATTTAGACAGTGAACTTTAAACATATGGGTGATTATTGATCTTTGTGCCCATTAAAACTGCAATTTGAACTTTGCCTGCAGGGCATTTACTGCTAATGAAATAAGTATATTCTGCCTCAGCTCTTTTAGTCAAGGCACAGTTTGAACAACCACGGGAGAGCAATAGCAAGTGAGAAGATGTTGCACATAGCTCTCAAAAAGCCAGAGTTTGGAATCATGCTTGTAGATTGCTTACTATTATTGATAGGGATACGGCCAATTTAAAATAAATTGTTTCAAAATAAGATTCCATTACTGAAAATTTGCTGGGTTTTAAATACTTCAAATGACTTCCAACAGTCCGCAGAAATTATTGTGAGGTACAGCAGGTAGCTTTCAATGAAAACCTCCTCTTTCTTTTGCTTAAAGGATGTTCTCATATGTTTGACTTTCCTTATACTTTATATGTGCCTTGATAAACTAACGCAGTTCAGAAATGAGGTTATTTGCATTCTTAGACATGTATTCAAATACCTTGCTGAACTGTAGCCTAGGTTATAACACGTGCTCTCATAAAAAAAAAAAAAAAAGCTGAATTAGTATGAATTGTTAACAGAATGGGAAATGTTCATATATCAAACGTTCTATATAGAATAATAATCAGGAAACAGTAATAAAAAAAACAGCTGTCTTGGAAAATGGGCTTCCATGCTGCTTGAGATCCCGCAGGCCATGGAAACATGGGGGGATTAAGCCATACGCTACAAATAAGTATATAATGATAGCACTCATTCCACAGGTACCTTTGACTTCCCCTATTTCTCACAAATGTGATATATTCCAGAATTCTTATACAGAAACTAATAAATAACTTATTTACAGAATAACAAATGAAAGACAATTATAAGCAGTGAAATCAATGATGTAACAGAGAAAAACTGAGGATTTTTTGGCTCAAAGGCCAAGCTACAAAAAATCTCATTCTGATGCTAACTATACTGGAATGAAAAGTTCTTTTGAAATTCTTATTACTTAAATTTAAGCCAGACCATGCTTTTGAGGTTAAATTTACAAAACCTCACTGATCTGAACCAGCTCCAGAGCCAAATCCCTTGAAAGATAAGTGGCTTTGTGCTAAAAATTAGATTCCTTCTTTCATATTTTATGACTTTATTAAGTAGCTTTATTTTTAAAGGTATTAAAAGATGGAAAGAGCCATTTAAATACAAACATCAGTTAGTCCAGCCCATCAAAAAAAAAATGTTGCATACCTGAGAAACTATTTGAGACCCCAAGTTTGAAACTGTGGGCTATTATTACTAAATATAGAATTTGACAGTTTAGGTGGAGAAATTTTGGTTTGTTTAAGTAAGCATGCTTATATGGGAGCAATTAAAGCAAACAAACAAACAAAAAAAACAGACCCCCAAAACCACAAATCAGAAACTGTTGCACAAAGGCATGTACCTTAAGTATGGCTTTAGCTACCAACGTCAAAGAATTTTTATTTTTATAGGTCAGGAAATACAGAGTGCTATTTTTGCTTGCACAGGAGTCTAGTAGATGCAATTAGTTTTACAATTTACTCATAAAAATGCGCATACTCTTTCAAGTAAGAAAAAAGTCATGAGGAATTGATCCAAACAACCACTGATATAGTAATATGCAACTGTATGATTTGTTGTTGAAAACCAGAATTCTGCTACTACTCTTCTGTTTCTATCACCAGAGAAAAAAGAAACAGAACAAAAGATTGATCTCTTTATCTTATACATTTTGTTAATTATCTTTAATTCTTCATCCCTTAGGTATGAAGAGTTCTGAAAATAATACAAGACCAAGTTTTCCTGAAGGTGACTTACTATCCTCAAAGAATAAATAACTAATAATAATTTAGACACCTTTTTCAGCAGAGGGAAGAGTCAATAAAATCAAGGCTATGCTTTCATTAGGGAAACATAGTATACAAGATACTGTTAATAACTCAGAAACTATCTTGAAAACAAGGAGCTTTTAGAATGGACTAGAATAGAATATTTCTTTAGGAAGGGGCCTACAACAGCCACCTGGTCCAACTGCCTAACAACTTCAGGGCTGACCTAAAGGTAAAGCATGTTCTTCAGGGCATTGTCCAAATGCCTCTTAAACACTGACAGGCTTCGTGTAAGGACCACCTCTCTAGGAAGCCTGTTCCAGTGTTTGACCATCCTCTTGGTAAAGGAATGCTTTCTAATATCCAGTCTAAACCTCCCCGGCACCACTTTGAACCGTTACACGCATACTATCAGTGGTTCCCAGGGTGCAGAGCTCAACATCTGCCTTTCCACTTCCTCTCCTCAGGAGCATTGTAAAGAGCAATAAGGTTGTCCCTCAGCCTCTTTTTCTCCAAACTAGACAAGCCCGAAGTCCTTAACCACTCCTCACAGGAAACGCCTTGCAGCCCTTTTACCAGCTTTGTTGCCCTCCTCTGATGCATTCAAGGACCTTCACATCCTTCTTAAATTGTGGGGCCCAAAACTTCACACAGCGGGATAATCACTTCATCTGACCAGCTGGTTACACACCCAAGGACAGGGTTTGCACTTTTGGCTGCCAGACTGTGCTGCTGACTCCTACTGAGTCCACTGTCAGCTGGCAACCCCAGAACCCTTTCTGAAGGGCTGGTTTCCAGGCACTCATGTCCCACTTTATACTTGTGATATTTTCCCATCCTAGGTGCAGGATCCAGCATTTGGACTTGTTAAATTTCATTCCATTGATACCTGTCCAGTGCTCCAACCTATCTAGATCCCTGTGCAAGGCCTTTTGTCCCTCGAAAGAGTCAAAAGCATTTCTCAGTTTGGTATCATTTTCCTTTTTTCTCATTATGTTTTTGGTGATGTCATGGAACAGATCCAGAACTGCACTGATTTCAGTGTTTCCCCTGACCACTCAGAATTCACTTTAAAGAAACTGGATTCAGGGAGTACGTCCCTCTAATGAAGAGTAAAAACTATTTCTCTTCCTTTTTTCCCAGCCATAGAGAACAGCTCAGATTATGCCTTTTGGGCCAACACAGACATTTTGAAATATAACATTGCATGAGATATTCTTAGAAGACAACTACTGGTGCAAAATCTCACAAGTGTCATCTCCGCTCATCTATTTCTTTGGTATGTTGTCAATATTTGTGATACCTCATATGGCATACTAGTCATCTAGGTACTCCCTCCTCCACTAAAACAAAAACAACCCCCAAAGTAAATCACACATTAGTGACAAGGGTAAAGTCTGAAATTCAACAAAATATCTTCTCGTGTCTTAGAAACACAAAACAACTCTTCTGTGTGATCTCTTAAGGCTGTTGCTCTGCTAGGACATGCAGAAAAGAGAGCTGCAAAATAGCTAGACAACAACAGCCCCTCTGCTGCAGCCTCTGTGATTACACAAGATCTGAAAATACTTAAAAACAACCTTCATTAACTTCTCTTTATCACGTGGCTCTTTTCAACTATGTATGTACATATGTTTAAAATTTTCCTGAAGAATGTGTTTGAAAGTTTTCCTGATGTGGGGCCTCTGTGAATAATGCACTGTTCAGCCAGTTCTCTTTTTCCTTGTCTGTGCCCATGTGACTGCTCAAACCTTTATGAGAGAGGGTTGCAGCTTCCTATTCTAATCTAGAAGATAAATATGAGTTACAGAAGAGAGAACAGTTTATTTTCTTGCACACATCTGGTGTATCATCCATTTTGTACATAGAAGTATCTTATCTTTCTGGATGCTGAGGATTCTGAGCATCTGTCACTGTTCTGATACCCTTGTATTTTTCATAAAAATCATGAGAAAGCAGTTTCTGCTGATAATACACCTTCTTTCACAATGATTCATAACTGTTTCTGCTGAATTTTTCTCAAAAAAAAAAAAAAAAAAACAAAAAAGTTTGTGAGTCATGATATCTGATCTGAAGTCAATTAACCTTAAGAATTATTTATTTTTTACATTCTTCAACAAGAAGAAACATGCTTTAAATGGAATACCTTAGTAGTTAAAACTATTCTCCTTTGTTTCACAAAGTGTAACTGGAAAACCGAAAAAGAATTTTACTTCCCACAAAATATTTTAAAAATGATGAAAATCAGAACTTCGTATCAAAGCACTTCCTCAGCCTCAGCTTGAAGCCTAATCAGCTGGTATAAAGTGTGCTTGTGTTGGCTGAATTTATTCTGTATTGAGGAGGCACAAATGTGCATACAAAAGTAGGAAGAGGTGGAAATACCACTGAGCACCAGTGCCTTTGTGGGAAAGAGAAAAGCTGTGAAGTTATATATAAGTTCAAAGCCTAATTATGTAATTAGTAACTGAAAGGTCAAAGTCAGCCATACACAGAGATAAGCCTCAGAATAAAATAAATAATTTTTTTTTTTTAAAAAAAAGGACACAAATTTCAGGAACAAAAAGCATTCAGGGTTTGGGGCTGGTTTTTTTGCCCTTTAAAAGTGAGTTTTCTGAGAATACATGTCACAGGTACTCAGGTCTGGATCCAAAGAGCAAAGCACAGAGCTGTCCTCTTGCCTGCCTCCAGTGTTTACTTCTCAGCTCAGTGAAGTCCTAGGTGTTTAGGGATGGTTTTAACAAGTTAAGTTACATCTGGATTTAAGTGCATGGCTTGATCTGGGACTGTGTATATGGTGCTTCTTGACTTTGGTGCAGACTGTGGGCTTTGTGGACTTGGTCACCTCCTTAGTTCAAGCAGTGCAGACACTGGGCTGTTTGTATATCACTGAATGGGTCTCCATAGCCTAGAAACATCTAAAACAGTGTGGAACAGTCATATTGGTCTACTCTGCTCTCATGAGACCCCACCTGGAGTGCTACATGTACCAGGATATGGAACAGAAGGACATGGAACTGTTGGAGCAAGTCTGGAAGAGGCCACAAGGATGATAAGGGCACTACAGCACCTCCCATACAAAGGCAGGCCAAGAGAATTGGGGCTGTTCAGCTTGGAGAAGGGAAGGCTGTATGGTGACCTAATAGCAGCCTTCCACTATTTGAAAGGGGCTTACCAGGATGCTGGAGATCTTCATCAGGAACTGTAGTGATAGGACAAGGGGTAACAGGTTAAAACTTAAACAGGGGAATTTCAGGTTAGATATAAGAACAAAATTCTTTGCTGTGAGAGTGGTGAGGCGCTGGAATGGGCTGCTCAAAGAAGCTGTGAATGCTGCATCCCTGGCAGCGTTCAAAGCCAGCTTGGACAGTGCCTAATGTAATCTGGTCTAGTTTGCCTTCTCAGGCAAGTATTTTATGTCTTGAATAGAAGCATGATCATTGTTATACTGGTGGAAATGGCTGCTTGTATTTCAGCTTCATTCAGTGCAAGAATCGGTGAAGTTCAAGTTGCTGAACAATGTGAGATAAGGATATGTCTAGCACAGGCACAGGCCAGCAAGCCTAGTTTATGGGAACCCATTGCTGACAACTCTTGTCAGCATGGGCTGAGTGTCCTCACAGGTCTAGTACCAGTGTTCAGCATTTACTTTACATATATTTCGCTCATTCTCTTTTCCAGATCACTGCACATGCTAGCCAGCTTAAAGTTGAAATACAGCCCCTGCCCTGGCAAGGGCAATATAATCCATGGAAGGCACTCACATACTTACATCAATTTATGTGACTTCCTGGGGCTTGTGAGTGTTTGATTTGGGTTGCAGTTGCTTAATTCCCTGTTGAGGCTGCAAGGCTGAATCTGCAGAAAAGGTTACAGTTTAAACATTGTCCCGTGTGTATTTGCCAGTCCTACAAAGCACAAGGACACTTGGTTAAGGCAGGCACTTTTGACCTCCTGATGGTTTTTCAGTCTGGCACATCAGAATTTAAAAAAAATAATAAAATAAAAAAAATTAAAGAAGAAAGAGGGAATATGGTGTCTTTTTGTCTGTTGTGGACATCATTACATCTAAACTGAAACACAAGAGAAAAGCTTTTTATGTTAGTTATTTAATACTGTCAAAAGTAAAATAAAGGCATTTTAAAAAAAATAAAACTAAGGAATGAACTTTTATTTTCAAAAAGAATGATTGCACCTTTTTATTAGACATTGTTTTTTTCTTAGCTGGAAGGTTTTAAGAATACTCTAGTTAAAGGAAAAGTCTACATCTTTGGACTATCATGTAATCCCCTCTTGCTGAATAATGGTTGCTCTGTCAAATAAGCTTTAATTTGAAGGCATCTTTCCTACCTCACAAGGCTGTAATATACCTTGAAAAAAAAGTGACCAGAAGGAAAACAAAAAAAGATGTCTTAAATCTCTCTAATGTTAACTTTGTAGGTTAATAATAATATTTTAATAGCTAAGTAATTAACCTTACCTGTTCACTTCAGTGGGAGCATTGCACTGTTCCTGAAGTGCTTCTCCAAAACATCCAAACTGCTGCCCTTTACCTCCCTCTTCACATCCCTAATCAACTCCCAGCCCTCCAGCAGGCAATGCTGCTCATTACACCCAGAAGCATCCCACCAAGGGTATCTGGATGAGAATAGGGTAAGAGGAATCTACTGCACGAGTACTGTAGGGCCCTGGAGGGGCTCAGCAACTTCTTTGCTCTGAAGCATGACATTTTAAGGACATCATTCTGGTTTCTAAGGCACAAAGGAAAATTAACACAGGCACAAGAATATGATGGTTTTGCTTAGTGCTGTGTGGCATTTCTGCTACATTTTCCCCGAAACTTGGAAGGAGGACCCCACTACATCTGCTAGTCAGGGTTTCCCAGTTTCTGCTCATATTTATTACATCCCTGGCACTATAAAGACAGAGGTAGGAGGACATAGCAGTGGTGGGTCTCACCTTCGCACACTAAAATTTTCCCATACAGAAATTCAGCAAGTTTTGAGAATTTCTGGCCCTCTAAGCATCTGAGAATTGTTATTGGCTTCTGCAGAATGTGCATTTTACTTAAAAGCTGAGGCTGGAGGATATCTGGGAAGAAAATCTTCTAAATGGAAGGAAAGTGTTTCCTGTATAGAGCTACCTTCTATGTAGCTCATATGAGAATATGAGACATAGGTCTTATCTCCAAATTATACCATTTTAATGATAAACACCAGCATCTTTAATAGAATCATACAATTATTTCATTTCACAAAAGGATATGCAAAAGGACTCAAGAAACCCAGGCTTGTTTTCAGGATTGCAGTCTGAATCTGAAATCCTAATTTTAGGTATTACTTGTTTACTACTTGTTAACATTCAATCACTATATCCATTGAAAATCTACCAAACAATGAGTTGATTACTGATTGGACTGAATAAATATTTGCTTGAGAAGTTTCCTACCATTCACGAAAGTAGGTGAGGAGGTGCCAAAGTAGGAAAATAGAAATATTAATACTAAACTTAATTCAGGTAGGCAACCCAACTAAGCAAAATACTGATCAAGTGTTTAGGACATTCATTAATGACTAGAAAGTTACAGCTGAGTTGAGCTAAGGGCTCTGCCATGTGCACTCAGTCAGCACAATCACTGACATATGTGGGAAAAAGAACATTAAACTGAGCAGGGCTATACAGAGCTACTATAATGACGCTGCGGATTTGCTGTAAGATCTCCAATAGTCCTTCCTGAGAGTAATTGCTATGCATCATACAATGCAGAAGGATCAACACAGAAGCTTCCTTCAAACATACTTGGCACCCAGGTGTTTGAGCAGGTTGACAAGATGCCTGTAGTAGCCAGATATTTTGAGGCAATCAAACAGCTCAACCCCAGTTCTGTAGCGACACAGACAATTTGTACTGCTGTAAATCCCTACTCTGAAAAAATATGTTTCTGAAAAGCTTGCTGCTGGTCTTAGTATTTGTACAGGGCAGGCAAACCCATGATTTCTCTTCTGATAGCAAACTCTCTTTCTAGTTTCAGTCTTCCCACCTGTAAAATCTGGGCACTGTAAGAGCCCTTTTCCTGAAAAGTAAAAAAACATATGCATAAATGGAAATATTTACCAAAAAGCCAAGATGAAAATCATGCCTGTGGCACACGATATGCCAAGCTTCTTTTTTTTTTTTTTTTTCAGAAAAGGAAGCTTCTTGTTTGCCTGAAAGCAGTGATATTCCATGTACCCTCAAAGAAAACTTCCCCACAAAGCCTGATTTCTGTTATCAGTGGGGTATCACAGCACATGGCTTAGATTTAAGAGAACTAAACTACTGAAAGATTTTTTTAAGAACACCAAGCCCAAACTCTGAGCTATTTGTGTCCATTCTACCTTGCTACTCCTTGTGATAACTTCATCTGAGCTCCTCAGGGAACAATTTTGTGGTTGCTGTCAACATAAACATGTATAGATTCTTTTGCTTTCACCACATTCCAGCAATTCTCAGCTTTTCCCATGACCCCATTTCCACTTGCACTTCCAAGATCATGACCTCCACTTTGGAAATAACATTTGCTCAAAGATATATTCTGCCAACCAATGCACTACCCAAACAAATGAGCTATGTGTTGAGCAAAACCACATGACCAGGAAAAAGGGATCTGAAATAACAGTCATAGCTCCAAAATCTTTCCCTAACGGGAAATGACTTGTGAATAATCCAACCTCCATTCTGTCAGCATTCTCAACAGCATATACATTATGTCATGAAGCTATGGGCTTATATCCCTTATGTGACCTCAGTAAATCTACTCTACTATTTAATGAAGATGAACTCAAAACCAATTGTCTACAGCAGAAGGTACCTCCAGCATGGATGGTGAAAGTTAGTCAGTGTCTTCTATCCTCAATTAAAATACTCTGTAGGATTGCAGGCTTAAATTATATTTAGCCCATGAGGTAATATTATTTCCCTGTTAAGTGTGATTTATCACATCCATCATTATTCTCAGCACCCTATGCTGTTATACCAAGACCACATAAATCTTCCCTATATTTACAAAGTCTAGAAATGAACTTTCTGTTCATGATTTCAAAATCACTGATGACAAATATTCAAAATTCTGGCTCATCCATTCAAAATCCAGTTAAGGGAATTGGGATTAGAATGACAAAAATGACAGACCTTTGTTTTCCAGTAGGACTCTCAGAAATTTGTTCTGAGAAGGCCCAAGTGCTCCACCCCCAGTTATGCTTATTCAGATTGGAGTGGTTCCATTCATGCCAGCACAACAGAAAACAAAACCCAGCTTGAAGCACTGGATCTTCATGTTTCAGCTACTCACAGCAGAAGTTTGTCAGAAGTTAGTGCTCTTACCATTTGGTCTGGGATGAAGAAATTTTAGCCCCACAGCAGTAAAATACAAGGAAATGGCTGCTTTGAGCTGAAATCAATACTGAAGAATAATACAGTATTGGATTGTTGGCATTGTACCCACAGCTCCATAGGCATAGTAACTGTGGTTGCTAAAGATGGCTGTCTGCATGCATCTACCAGAATGCATTATTGATGCATGATCTAGAAACAGAAGAATTTCTGTGTCTCTTCATATGCTTCATACTTTAGCATTCACAGTTCTTTCATTGCACTCTAGTATTAAGAGGACCCTCAGTCTAAAGCAGGAACAAGCAAAAATCCAAGCCAGCAAAACTAGCTACTATGGCAGTCAGCCTTCATTCCCTAAAAGTATTTATGCTTTGTCTAATTTTGAAATTGATGAAGTGTCACTGAAATA
Organism: Bolborhynchus lineola; assembly: GCA_025448015.1. NCBI lineage: Eukaryota > Metazoa > Chordata > Aves > Psittaciformes > Psittacidae > Bolborhynchus > Bolborhynchus lineola. Next base: position 11,326 of record JAOEHX010030659.1, read on the forward strand.
GAAGTTACTGGACAGTTCTTCTGTACAGAGTATGTGACCTGGTATGTACATCAACAGAAGATTTATCAGTAGTAGGCAAAAAAGACTGTTTCTAAGCAATAAAAGCACTCAGTTGTGCGTATCTGTTCTAGTCCCATTTGGAAGGGGTACATAAATCAAGAGCACTGAAGCTCTCCTGTCTTGTTGCAGGAAGGATGCACAGTCTGTCTGAGCAGGCATCTGGCAATGTCCCCAAGTTTTACAAGCAATCTTGTAAATTGTTTTCCGTAATTATCTGGTCTGTGAAGAGCAGCATATTTTTTGTTTGTTTGTTTGTTTTGGGTTCGTTGAGTTTTGGGTTTTTTTTCAAATCATAACAACCCTATCTTCCCTCACAAGAAATGGGAATGGAGGAAACTGTGGATGAATGTGAAGAAAAAATTCTGTGGAAGTCATGAGCTATCAACACCAGTGGCCAGAACATGAATAAACTGGTTGGTTGGCCAGACATGGAGACCTTCAGTTGCCGTACACTTTTTCCTCAGGTTGTTGCTATGAACAGGGCAGAGAAAGACCTCTGACAATGTCTCTGAAGTCAGTTCAGTCAATATTTCTTTGAATTTTAACACAGAAGTTGTTTTTAGGTAGGAAAAGCTTTTGAAGTGTCTTGTTGCTGGTCCTGAAGGCTTCAGTGCAGTAATGCCAAATTACCGGAACTGAACTCAACAGGCCAATCCCTAGTATTAAAGGGGTGATCTTTGTTTAAAAGGACACAAGAGTTCCAATAATTAGGAAGTCCTCTCTATACCACACAGCAAAGATCTCTTGGGAAAGATTTACAGTTCTTCAACTGAATTTCTGGATTCCTGAATATGAGCCACTCTCAGAGTCCAATTATCAAGGGCCGCAGACAGCAAGAGACCACAGACAGGCAGATGCTGCTGCCTATGGTCAAATGGACGGACTGCTTAATTGGGTGCATAAGTGTCTTGCCTTCATCCTACCTGATCTTCTAGGGAGGCCCAGAGATGAGAGGAATCTAGAAGATGGCACAGAGGCATGTCTGTTTTCCACAGGGAAGGAATGTGAGATGGGAACCCACTACAACAGGGAAAGCACTGAGCACGCTCAGCTTTCTGTCCCTGAAGAGTCTCAGTCTTTGCATTTTTAATCTTTTTCATCCCATTTTCCTGTTACATTGCCAGTATTACACTGAAGTGGTATATATATTCTGGTTCTGACAGTATGAAAATGAGAAGAATCAAATCT
>JAOEHX010030660.1:0-12239 GCA_025448015.1 Bolborhynchus lineola
TTACCTTCTTACCCTGGCGCATGCTCTTTTCGTCTTGGAATCTTGCCCAACCATCCAGACCAATCTTATCTAGCTTTGTGATGTTTACCACAAACTCCTTACCTGTCTGTTAAACTGACAAGGTCTTAGCCTCATCCATTGTTTTCTACAGTTCGTTATCTGCTTCCTTTCTTCACTCTATACAATTCATTATCTGCTTCCTTTCTTCAGAACACCCGTACCTGCGCTCGCCCGTGTGGGAGCGGAGGTGCAGGGCGAGGGGCGATGAGGGGATGAACGCCATACCGCAGAGCGGGTGCGTGCGCGTGTGGAGCGCCAGCCCGGAGGAGACAGCGAACGCTTCGGCGCACACCGGACAGCGGTTCGGCGTCTCCCCGCTGTTCACACGGCGGGGCTTGGCCACCACGAACGCCTTCCCGCACCCTTGGGGCCACTCCGCCGCAGCGGAGATAACCCAGACCCGGGACCGCCGGCCCGGCCCCATGGCGGCCCCACACGGAGGCGGTGGCCGTGGTGACGGCAGGAAGCGGGGCGAAGCGGCCGCCGCCATTTTGTTGTGCGCCTCCGCTCCCTCAGGGGTGGGTGACAGCGGAGCCGCGTCCCTGTCCGTCGCCCTCCTTGGTGCCCCAGCGCGGTGCTGTACGGCTCAGCGCTGGCTTTGCCGTGTGAAGTGAGCGGCGCCGTGCTGAGGAGAGGGGGGTTCCCCCTTTGGTGTGCGGCAGTTGCCAGTTGAGGGGAGGACCCCCACGCAGGGCAGTGCCATGCCCCGGAGCATGGGGATATGTACTGAGAACAGAGTGAATTCGGGAACATCCAGGCTTTGAGGATGTGCAATTGCTTTAATTGTAATGAAATTCTGCAGCAGAAAGGCTCTTCAGGCATTAAAACTCTCCAAAACACTCGTGAAAACTGCACTATGGAGCAGCTGCGGTTTTGATCTAACAGCATTTCAGCCAGCCAGACTGTTTTGAACTGTTTAATAATGTGCTTTCTGGTTTTGGTTTAGTTTACAAGGCAACTTGTCTCACTGCCAGCTATAGCTCAATACAAAAATCTTACAATGCTTTATTTGCTAAAAAACTACACTATTAAAATGAGGTTTAGGTAGTTCTTTCCTTTGCCAGCTGTTCTGTTACAAGCAGTGTTCCACAGCCCGCTGTTAAAGGTTGCTGTATTTAGTAAGTTACTAAAGTTCTGTACATAATTACAGTCAGAGTATGCAGCTGTATAATACACCAAACACCACAAGGGCAAAGAACTACTATAGATGGAGGCTTTTTGTTGAGGATTTTATAGTTTATATTTGACAGAGAGTCAATTTGATACCCTCATATCGGGAGAGTGACATCCATCTTCCTTAGGCACTGATCCAGGCAGAATTGCCTTGCAGAATAACCTGGCTCTTTTGCCAAACTCATGCATTATACAGATATAAAAGGAGTTATGTAGCTCTTAGACAACTCTATAAAAATAATTATTTGTTAGTCTCACGCTTACCTTCAAATACATGAAGTATTTGAATCACTTCACATTCTCTTTCTGAATTAGGTGCGCTGCAGTATTAGATCAGGCAGAAACTTCATAACTCTTATTAGTCAAGTGTGACCCAACCAACTGGGTATTGCAGCTTGAACAAGACAGTCTGAATACAACGCTAAAAACCAAGGGACTTTGTACCACAGCAGATTAAGCTAACTAACACTGAGTATACTTCCCATGGTGGGGAAAAAAACCCAGTAAAAGCACGATAATCAGTTTTAGCATAGGATATTCAAGGAAAACGTATTGTAAGGCCATGCTTCGTTAATGTTTCTAGGAACCATTCAGAGACTGTTGGATTTGGAATGAATTTTCAAAGACTTGTTTTTATGCAGGGCAGAACACAGCTAACGCTATGAAAACAAGCAACTTGAAATTACAACAGTTAGAGCAGTGAAGGCTCCTGCATCATGTGGTTAAAACTGGATATTAATTTATATTTTATTACAAAGTTTATAGCATTACAGAGTCCAGCATGGCACAATAAGGAACGTTTTTACAGTTGCAGTATTTGTTTTTGCTTGGTACAAAAAAAGCTGAACAGCAGCATAATTGTTGTTATATTGACTCTGGGATTGGACTGAATTTCTTTCATCGAATGGGGGTAAGTCAGTGATTTCAAATATAAAGGCTGCATTTTTAAAATCGCAAATATGTGCAAAATTCCTTTCATTACAGTAGAGAATATGGCAGAGATGTGTGCAGTCTTGAAAGCGACGCCTGAACCCAGATACTGCCAATATATTGCAAACAATCACATGGAGGGTGAACTCCAAATGGGTACTCACGACTCAGTACTGTTTCCAGGAGTTGTCCTCACAGCTGGTGTTTTCTCCCCACCCCGCTTTATGTCCTTTTATGCAGTGCATCAAGTACTGACATTCAGAATTAGTGTAGAAAAACCACTGGTCCATCACAGTTTTCACAGGCTTCCTTCAGGAATTCAGTAAACTCTCCGTCCTAAGTCAGCTGCAACTGTTACAATGGATTTATGAAAGCAAATGCAATCTGAGAGATGAAGCTCTGTGAAGAAGAAGAGCATCTCCATTTCCCTTTCAACAGCTTTTAAAACCACAGAAAATGGGTTCCAATGTTACTATTTGGAAAGTCCCTTTATTTTGGTGCTTTAGCCTTGGTGTGATTCTTCTCTTTTCACATATTGTATGCAACATAAATAGGATCCAACTGGTCAGCTAAAAACCCATCTCTCAAGTGCATCCGTTGTTTCTCACCACGGGAATTGATAGGAATAACACCGGGATCCACAATGACTACAACACCTACTATGAGATAATGCTCTTCCAGAACCACGTTTGTTACCAGAGCAACCAGGTCCAACGCTTCTTGTTCTGAGCCTTCCAACTCAACAACCACCACGAGCAAGTTTGTCCATGTAAACACAGCACTGTTGGCATGATACAAATAGAAAAGGTGAGAAAAAAATACAGTCAAAGGAAGCCAGTTATCAGAGAAGGACTCACTGGAAAAGACATTTTGTAAGGACTTGAACAATATAAGAAATGAGAACAAGTGACAGAATATTAATGTGAAAACATTAATAAATCAGGAAGTATAAAAGCTGTGAGTTCTTGGAATATTCTGCCACTGTTAGTTTTAATTGTCCATGTACAAAATATAAGTAGGTCCTTTTTTCTTGTATGTCCACAGTTGTGTATTCAAAAGTCCTTTGCACTTGTGTATTAAACCAGGAAGATTTCACACTCGGTGTGTGTACACTTCATTAAAAGACCTGTGTAAATCTTCAGAATCATCTATGGAAAGACAAAACCTCCCAAAGCTTACAAGTAAACACTGCCACTTTGAAACTGAAAAGAACCTACAGCCAAGTGGCATACATCATCCATTAACATGTGAAAATGATGTTAGACGAAACCATTCAAGAAATCGTAGTACGATTTGGGTTGGAAGGGACCTTAAAGCTCATCCAGTTCCAACCCATGTCATGGGCACCCTGTGCCAGCGCCTCAGCACCCTCACAGGGAAGAGCTTCTGCCTAAGAGCTCATCTCAGTCTCCCCTGTGGCAGGTTAAAGCCATTCCCCTTGGCCTGTCCCTACAGGCCCTTGTCCAAAGCCCCTCTTCAGGTTTTCTGTAGCCCCTTTAGGCACTGGAGCTGCTCTAAGGTCTCCGTGGAGCCTTCTCTTCTCAGCCTAAGCTCTGTTCCACGAAGCTTAATTTATGCTGCTTTAGAAGAAATAAAAGAATATAGAACAGTAATACCGAGGCTCTTACCATTCTGCAATGCTTTTATGTGCTCTTATTACAGAGGTCTCTATATCAATGGGATGATACCTCATTCCTCTGAGCTCCAGTGTTTCATCCAAAGAGCCTACCACATATAGGGCATCATGCCTCTCTGCAACATAGCACAGACATTAGAAACACCATCAGATCTACAGAACAAACATGGTCATTTGTATGTGCTTATTCCTGATGTTCTAAGGTGCTTCCTAGGAGAAAGTGTCTGTAATACACATCAAGCTCTACCATTTGGAGAGAAGAGAATTAAGAGCTCATGTAGCACTTCTGCCTGTTGACTCCAAGCAAGCGAATTCAGACTAAAAAGAATTTCTGGGTAATCTAATTCTGTCCCTTTTCCCATGTAATCTCAATTCAAAAATCCATTCAAAACACACTGTTAAAACGTCTTTTTGTCCCATTCTTCTTCCCAGAGAACTTCTCTCCTCTGATCGAAAGGAACACTTTCCAATTTCCAGAGGTAGCTTTTATTTTTCTTTTCAAAACCAGCTTACACCCACTGTTCTCATATCACCAGTACTCAGCTTCTGAAGTTCCCCATAGTTAATGCAGTGAGAACAGCTCTATCTCCTCCTCAGCCATAGCTTTGCTAGGTTAAATAAGCAAAGCTCTCCTAAGGCCATGCTCTCCTCGTTACCACGTCCATTCAGTAACTCTGCTCAGTTCAACTCTGGGTGTTTTGCACCTGTTTTATAATTCTCTCAACCATGTAACTTGAGACAAAAAACGTACTTTGTTTCCTGCATACCTGTCTGTGATTATTCACCATATACAGCCTCTCAAATGCTGACAAACTCAAGGACAACTGGGATTGTTCCACAGGGATAAACATCTCTGTATGATTTTTCAGAAAGCTCCAAGGCACAAAACCTTGCTATAGTAATATGCTGCCTTGTCACCTCCCTTCCTTTGTGAATGCCTGCTCACAGATCCCAATTCCTCAGCTAACAGCTTTCTCAAGAACAGGGAGCCCTTCCACTTTGAACAGAGGCAGAAGGACAGTTCCACCAAATCATCCTGTACAGAACCATGCCCTGCAAGTTAGGTCACTATCCTAGAAAATGAAAGCGGGGGAAAACTCAGAGCCCCTTGGTCGAGTGTTTTATCATGCTCTGAGAAGTAGTGAATAATGAATGATTCCTGTTACATCCAGCGCTTTCCTCTGGTGGAAGTCAGGATAAACTTACAGGACAGGTTTCTCTTTGCTAGCTCAACTACCCCAAGGAGTTTACAACACATGCCTCTAAGTACATCTGATTTCTCTCACCTCCACTAGCATCAGTAAGTTCTGTTCTGCGCAGAAAGCCAAGGTACCCAGTCCGAGCCCATACGGTCTGAGTGTCTCCAAAACTCAAGCGAGCAGTAAAGTGATCAGCGTGCAGTGCCTCTTCTCCATACACTGTGTAGTAACCAGTAGCATTGTGTGGGCTACTCACCCATATCTAGGAGATAAAAAACAAAACAAGCAACAAACCAAAAGGGAGTAATTCCCATAGAAACACTGGTTATTTTGCCAGGCCCAGGCAGCAGCATTCCTGGATTTAAAAGATCTGTTCCACTGACAATTTTGTTGCTCCTAAAATGCCAGTAGTTTTATTAAAATAAGTCATTAAATTCTGCCTCACAGAAAACAACCAGGAAAAAGGACTCAAAAAGAGTTTTATATACATATATGTGTGTAGTTTGGCAGAGGAGGGAGGAAACCATGCAGACATACATACAAGTATGCAAACTGTTCCAGCTCTCTGCAGAGTTCATTCACTTGCCACATTAAGGTGATTAAGAGATAGGCATTCATCTGACATGATTTATCTATATATTAAATCACTACAGGTACAACAGCATCAAAGCTTTACCTCTCCTAGATGCGAGTCTCCCAGAGGTCCCTTAGTTTCTGTGTGTGCTATGATGACCTTGACCCCTGGAAGAATCTGGAATAAGAAGCAAACAGAAGTTAAGAGAACGTGAATTCATCAGAAGAGAAGTTAATAATGCAGAGCCAAAGAAGTCAACAATCTGTGCATTCTTCTCTTTCTACTCTTCTCTGTACCATAGATATCAACCATATCTTCCCACCAAGTTGCTCAGTTTTTTCAAGTCCAAGAACTATTTTGCAGCTTTCGACTTGAAGTTTGTTTCACACCTGAAAAATGTCTTCCACATGAAGGCCTCTGATATTTTCAGTTTTAGCAACATATCCTATTGCTTCACTTCATGCACCCAGCTTCATTTTAATAGCTGTTCATTTTGCGCTCTCTCTAGTGCCTGTCCTAAACATACTGTGATTAATGAAGTTTGTTGCACATATTTTGTTCTGAGGTCCAGCTGAAGCAGCTCACTATCTGGGTAATGGCCATGAGGAGGAAGGATGCTCTCAAGCTCTCACCTTCCCAGACTCCATAAGTGGCAGACTGTGTGGAGAACCTCTCTCCACCAAACGCACCCTGAAAAAAAAAAGAATACATTTGTACAAGGATTTAGGAACTTAAATAGATGTTTTCAAGTATTATCCTATCCTTAGCTGCACTGACCAAACTCTTACGATGCCAGCCAATTTGCTCAGTTATTCACAATGCAGTAAGTTAAAAGAGTTCTAGCTGCCGTCAAGATTTCTCTATTAGCATTCCCACAGACCATGTTTCTTTTAGGAAGCAGAAACAGCTCTGGGGAGAGATGAGTAACTATTTCCAACAGAGCTTGAAGGTTGCAGTTCCACCAGCATTTTACATTCACCTTCTTTGCTGCACTTTGTTGCACCTCTGCTTGCCACACTGACCCATGGCAGAGAGGCAGTAGGAACTAAAAAACTGAAGAGCAAGCAGTCTAAACAGAATTAAGTGACACCATGCAGCACATTAGCAGCATAACTTATGAAAACAGCACATTTGCAGAAGGAACAAGAATTGAGTGCAGTAGGAGAGGCATACAAGAGAGGCAGCTCCTATACATCATGTTATATCAGACTATCCCTACACCTATAGGCTAAAGCTAATGCAGTGGCAGCTTGGAGGCTACAGCTGAACTTGGTTTGAAAAGGAATATATACCATGCAAGTCATAGTGATACATTCAAGAAGGAGAAAATGACCATAGTTTACATTGATCTGTTCAGATGCCAAGCAGGGTCATGCTAAACGTGGTGAAGAGCTTGTCTTCGAACAGCTAAGATTTAAGCTTGCAAAAATTAGAGATGAGTTAGTCACAAAAGCTCCCAGTTAACGTAAGCCCCTAATTTAACACTGTCAATTTAAAAGAAAATAAAGCAAATGCTTTATTTATATTTTGATTGATTTATCAAGACACAAGTCTTGATACTATGCTTCTTAAGTACAGAAACAAATACCTATATGCATGCATCCTGCTAAGCTAAGTCTTACTCTAAATTTGGTGCTGCCAGCACTTGTGTTAACTAAGTTAACTGAGAGACAAGTCAATATGAAAATTATGGCTACAGAATTACAACTGATAGAATGATGTATCCATGGCAAGTTTCCAGATGAGATGGGTGTATACATGTGCATACTTGCGTATGTTTTGGTAGGCTGTAGTACAGGCCTGACATCAATTTATTGGGTCTGGGAAGGCTGAGGGGATTGAGTTGCTTTTGTCTGAAGGGAAGAGTCAAAAACACCAACCCACAAACCAAGCCGAACAACTAAGGGAGATTCTAATTTACTTTTACCACTACCTAAAGGCCGTTAGAGAGAACATGGAGCCAGATTTCTTGGAGTTGCTTACTACAAGGAGAAGAGGCCAGGGACATAATATGCAAAAAATGGAAGTGCCACGAAGGAAGACTTCCCCTGAGTGGGGTGTCAGTCTCATCACACATACACACACACACACACAAACAGAAGGAGCATCCCTATTCTTGGAGACGTTCTGGTACTGAACTGCTTCCTGGCCCTCAGCAACCTCATACAGTCTTGAAGATGGTCCTGCTTTGAGCAAGAGGTTGCTTGAGGGACATCAGAGATTCTGCCTACTCCAAATGTTACTGTGGTTCTGTGACTAACCACCCAGTTGGCAAAGTCACCTTTTGCTAAGCATATGACCAGGTAAGAAACAGCTAATGGGTCTAGATTATATGGGACTGGTGAACAGGCTGGAAGTTAAGAGAGGTTCTAGAGAGCAACAGCAGAACAAGTGATGGAGGAAGAGATGCTGGACCAATTCCAGCACAGAGCTGTTATCCTCTAGGATGGGGTTCCTTGTATATGGTGATGAGAGATTAGTTGCAGCCAAGAGCATTTTAAGGCAATGAGGCTGAACTTCATACTCTACAGGAACAGCATTAAATAGTTAATGCTTTAACATGATCTGTACCTGTCGTGTCGGAGTGCTCTCATATCTACGTAGACTGTTGTTGGGTCTGGTCCTGCTGTTCCCTAAGAATATGAAGGAAGAAACAAATTCAGCAGAAGCCAGAAAATCCTGTTCTCGTTCTCACAGCCACATAAATTCATAAATTCCTCTCCCTTTTTCACTGACACTTAAAGTGCTGCCCTAATCTATCAGAAATGTAGTAAAATAGCCCCCCTTACTAGAGGGACTGCCACAAAGCTTTGATGTTCTATGGAATCAGTAAAGAAATGCACAAGTGAAGTACATATTTATACTGTTGAGTCTTAATTTGGTAAGCACCTCCTGTAGGAACAGCAAGTGCAAAGCATGCAAGCATAAACCTATGAGGGCCTTGATCCCTGTCCCAAAGCTCAACTGCTCTGCTTTGTAACAGCTTTATTAACTTAGAAGAAAATGTTTAACAACATTTAACTAAAACATAGCTCCAACCAACCCATATTTTGACAGAGCTCCTGTCAGTAACAGCCTGGGCACAGGCAAAGCTTTGTTGCAGTCCCAGAAGAAACCTTCTGACCAGCTCTGGTGAGAAGTTTCCCATGTCCCACCATGGGAACAGAGGACTTTATTTACTCCCCAGCAGAACTGAATCTCAAGAGAGCCAGCAACTACTGTGAAATGCATATTAAAGCTACAAAAATAGGCAAAGCTTTGGTGACTGCCCCCCCCCCCCCAGCACATTTCTCATTACAGAAATACTTCAAATGAGGCCACTTTGCCATCAGCTCAAGACTGTACTGCTAGAGAATGTCTTTATGATATTCCCTCATACTTTCACAGCACTGCTGAGGCTCAGTGACACAGATGGCCACACAAACGAACAGTATGAGCTTTATCTCTAGGAATATACCATTTGGTAACGTTAATCATTGCTATAGCTCCCTTTCTGGCTCGTTTGAGAAAGAGGTTTTGTACTTCACCTACAAGTGCTCTTTGTGAGTAAGACTGAACTTCTTTAGAAGAGAAAACCTCACTTCATCTATTCCAGATGACAAAACTCAAATGACATACATTCATTACAGAATAATACTGCTGAACCAGACCGACTTTAGAACATTAAAAGCACACATGCATCACTATACCTGTTCAGCCAGCTTGCCCAGCCTGTTTGGCTGACAGCAGGACCACAAACAGAAGTAACAGAGGCCATCAAAGTGTGTGAAACAGAGAGAAAGGGGAAAAAAGAAAATACAAACAAAGAGGCACTGGAAACGTAAGATACACACAGTCAGACAGAAAACAAAACTCATACTGTTACAGAGTGAACAGAAAGTTTCCATTTCACATTATTTTTAAGTGGTTCACTGGGAAACACGGAAGTCCCAGTTAATAAACAAGAAGAGTTTTAAGGCAGATAATACGTAATGCCTATTGCCTTATCCTTCCTTCATCTGTATCTAAAAGCTGCTTGCAGCTTCTGAAACACCTTCTCAGTAAAACAGTCCAGTAAGGTTGGAAGACATTATGCATTTATTTGCATGCTAACTTGTATCAAACACCCATTCAGTTTGGCTATTCATCTATAGGCATTGAAATTCTGTGATTTAAAAAGTCAAATACAGGTATCACTTTGGAACAGGGAAAAGAGGTTTTAAAATCCCCCAAAACACTAATAAAGGGCTCAAGAATGGAGAACAGAGACAAAAAAGGTGTAAAATGAAGGGGAAGCTTCAGTCTTCACAGTTTTCTTGCACAACTTTTCACACTGTTATTTACCATCCTGCAGAAAACCTGTTGGTTTTCCCCCCCACCTTTGTGCAGTCTGAACAGCAACTATCCAAACCTGGCTTCTACAATTGTGATTCAGGCAGCCAATTCAGAAAGCCGTTCTTTTGCACTTGGCACCGGAAATGCCTTATTTAATGAATTTCTTAATTGCATCTGTACCCTTCCTATTTTTCCATCTACTGATTCATAAAATTGCTCTGGACACATTTCTTTATAACCATCTCTCTAGGGGTTGTTAAAAACCCCTCAAAAGCTTCTAATTTATACCTTTAATTGTAAAAAGAAGTCCAACTCTCACATGAGGTAAGACAAATGTATTTGCATGGTGCTGATACTCATTTGAGATCTTTAAAAGTAAAATACCTGCCATCCTTACCAATTTTCCTGGGATTTATTTAAGGAACTCTTTCTTCCATTCAATTCAACATATACATAAGCTGGTTTACAAACAGACAAAATCTGAACGACACGAAAGCTGAAATAGCATTGCTTGCAATATTTCATGTATTTTTGAATAGGAAGCTGTATTTAATACTGATCCTGCATAGTAGGAAGGAAACAAGTTTCTTAATACTGATCCTCTGTATTAGAAGGGGAAATCAATTGGTCCATTAGTACAGAACAGTGAAATTGCCATAATGCACATCTCCAAAGCTTATTTACTTGGTGATGAAGCAAGCAAGCAATGGAGCTCTAGCTCTTTAGAAAAGAACTCCTACAAATGAACATGATTTCCTATAAAGTTCCCAGAGATTCTGTATAAGGAATAAAGAGTTTTATCTCACCTGTAAGCAAATTGCTACGTTGACCCTGCACCCAAACGTAGTGCTCACTGCACGAGCAGAGAGGCCCAGGTCTTTGAATAACTTGGAGAAAGACTGTGTTAATGTAATCCTTGGTCTCTCCTCTGCAACCACCATGCACGTTCGTACACAGGACAGGTTAACTCCTTTCATCTGAGAGGTTGGGTGAAGAAAACCTTTTAAGTTTGAAGTCAACGATTCCAGAACTAAACCATTTCACTTCATAAAAGAGATGACTTCCAAAACACTGGAATAACTGACATGAACTGGTTAAACACTATACACATGGCCCGCGAACAGTTTGGCACCATTGACCCAGGACAACCTTCTAAAACTGTGCCAAGAAGCTATGTGGCAGGGTTTTTTTCTGCACAGGACACAAACTACTTGCATTGCGTAGCTGCAACCCAGCCACTCACCATTCTGGGCTTAAAACCCCACAAAGTGTCATTGTTTCACAGGGCTGGGCTCACAAGGGACCTGCTTGCCCCAGCTCAGATGCAAGCAGAATGTCTGAGACATTAGTAGCTCTCATCAGCATGAATGTGAACCTGTAGCAACTGGTTGTGGGCCAAGATTCCCTTCAGTGAGAACAGATGGACAGAGTTTGCTGTCTATACTGAGAATAAGTACAGTGAAGCCACTTTCTTGTGCACAACAAGCTGCCAGACATTTCCAGTGGAACTCCCGAGCAGCTTAGTTACTACAGCCGTGGGAATCCTCCTGCCCCTGAGATGGAGGCAGCTCCTCAAGGAATTTCAGTTTCAGTTAAGAGGTATCTCTCAAAAATAAATGAAAGTATTACTGTGTAATTGCTGCTGCTTTACAGCCATTTCAGAACTCAATACCCAAGCAAGCAGAACAGAGGTGGCACAAATAAGTAAAGCTGAAAACAGAAGAACTTCTTTTCTTCCCCACCACAAACCTGAGAGCTGAAACTTCCAGCACATGAATGCACAGCATTCCAGCAATCTCAGTGTTTTCCAAAAAGCAAGCCATAATTAAAGGCTGTGAACAGAAACACTTATGGACCCATCTTCTGCAGGCTAAAATGAAACATTTTAGAAAGATACATGTACTTAGATGTCAGTATGTTGAAAAATGGAGTCCACTCACCCGGAGTATATCGGTCTGTGTTCCAAGCCCTTTGGTGCACATCTCCATCACCGAGTAAGAGCAGAACGTGACGCGCACTTTATACTGACTGACAGCAGACAACCAGACAGACACGTTGCTCTCCAGTTCCAGAGGAGGAACTAGAATAGACTGATGACCCGAATATACGCTAGGAAGGTGAAGAAATAGAAAGATGAAAACTTCAAGCCAGCATATAAAAAGCCAAAAGTTACATAAAGTCATAATGAAGCAAATACAGGAAAACTGAGAGCTTGGAATCTGTAAGAACTTCACAGAATGGTTTGGGTTGGAAGAGAGCTTAAAGCTCCTCCAGCTCCATCCCCTGCCATGGGCAGAGACACCTTCCACTGGAGCAGGGTGCTCCAAGCCCCTGTGTCCAACCCGGCCTTGAA
>JAOEHX010030660.1:12339-22760 GCA_025448015.1 Bolborhynchus lineola
TCTCTGGGCACCCTGTGCCAGCGCCTCAGCACCCTCACAGGGAAGAGCTTCTGCCTCAGAGCTCATCTCAATCTCCCTTCTGGCAGTTAAAGCCATTCCCCTTGGCCTGTCCCTACAGGCCCTTGTCCAAAGCCCCTCTCCAGGTTTCCTGTAGCCCATTTAGGCACTGGAGCTGCTCTCAGGTCTCCGCTTAGATCCCCTTGGATAAGAGTTTGAAATAAATCTGCAACAGTCAATGCCTTGGAGGTACTTAAAAAGATACAGTTTACTCCCAAAAGACTTTAAAAGGATTTATTTAATCAATGTGAAATAGGCAGTGAAGTCCTTTTTTCCTTGGATTTGGTATCTACTTAATTCCACTTGCAAACTCCAAGTTACTCAAGTAACTTACATGAATTTTGTTATCACAAAATGTACTTTATGAAATACCTACAGAAAGGTTCATTTGGGTTTCTCTGACAGTTTCAGCCATGACTGTTCCCTGGGATTCTAGAGACGGCTGGGAATGCATGGGATAGCCTACGACCCAAAAGAAATACCTGCACAAACACCACAGAGCAAATCCCAAGCCACAGTAAGGGTCAAGACAGATGGCAATCTGACGTGAAGGGTACAGCTCACACTGTAGCTTTATAGAGCGACATAAGGCACTTGTAGCTGCATGTGACATCTGCAGGAGGAAAAGAGGTGGTCTCAGGTGCTTTAAACCAAAAATTGTATCATATGAAATACAGAAATGTTTGCTGTAGAAGACATGGCGACATGTAGTGGTTTGGGTTTTTTTTTTAAGCACCTTTAAAACACACGAAAGGGATATAAGCCCAAAAGTTAACAGCTACTTTTCACATTAGTGGCCACTGACATCTGTCATGACATTGAATGATGCTAAACAACATCTCACATCTCTACCATAAATTGCAAAAGAAAACATTCCTGAACTTCATGACAAAGACACTCCATTGGTCCCTTCACAGAGCCAGTGAAGAATGAATGCCTCCAAAAAGTGCATCAAGAAATGCTGATGTCACGCATCTGAACACTAGGATGCTCCACTTACATCTTTGTATTTCTTCTCTGGCAGGAGGAATGAATGCAGCATATACCTGTATATAAGGAAACGAGGTAGAATAACCTCTCTCTTGTTACTCTACCTTTACTCCTGCTAATATACCAGTAGTAGACACACTGAAGTCCAAGTATGCCAACATATCTGGAGACGCAGGTCTGAAAATGCCAGCCAGCTTCTTTTTAGGCATATCATCTATTTAAAACACAGAAAAAGAAGAGTACCATAGTATCATTTTGTAAAATATAGGCCAAAAATGTATCTTTACAGCATTACCACCAGATGCTTGCAATGGTTTCTGGACGGCTATATTAGATACATCCATTCAGTTAGCAAGTTACGGTGTAACAAAAGAAAGAAATCAGTCTTCAAACTGGATTTTGGCAAACATTCTGTACCTGTATCCAAAATAGTGGGCCACGTCTTAATATCTACAGCTGCTGCAGCTTCCTTGGACTTCAGCAGTTTCATTATCGCTTGTGTGGTCAGTATACAGGCAGACTTACTGACCTGTAAAAGACACAGCATCAAAACCATGTATAAAACTAACGAATGAATGCTCAAGTAATTTCAAATCCACCCAGATGAGAGAACCAGTAAGGAGAATTGATGAAAAATCCCCATTGGAAATGAAGCAAAACCACAATCACAACAGACAGAATATTTAAAATGAGTTGTAAAAAAAGGTATTTACTAAGTCAGCCACAGCATACTGATTATTTCTTTCCCTGCCTTATTTTATATGGACTGTGGCAAAGCAATTTATCAGGCTGCATCAACCATCCTGCACCTACCAAAAGCACTAGGAGAGGGATGTCTTATACGTACCTCTACAATCATTTTGACAGTGGGCAGAGTGGTAGCAAGGTTCTGTGGATGCGGTGGGCGAACGGTGATAGGTATACAGCCAGCATATAAGCAGCCATAGAAAGTTGCTATTAAGTCTACTCCTGTAACGGATATTTGTAAAAGTAAAGCCATTTTTATGAGAACAAAAGGCCAACCTCCTTCTCCAAAATCAAATACATACCCAGTTTCTTTTACTAAGATGTAAGGATTTGTCACAAAGGTCTCTTCAAATCAACAGGGTGTTCTTGCTCCATCCCTGGCAGTGTTCAAGGCCGGGTTGGACATAGCCTTGGGTGATATGGTTCAGTGGGGGGTGTCCCTGCCCATGGCAGGGGGGTTGTAACTGTATGATCTTAAGGTCCTTTCCAACCCGAACTATTCTATGATTCTTAGCCATGCCCCATTCTCTAAGGTTAAAAGATTTTGCATTTGAAAATTAGCAAAAATGATTCAAACCCTACAAACTTTAAATTTGTAGGTATTTGTTTTCATGGAATTTGTTTTCAGGTAGTATAACAAAGTACTGTGGGTTATGAAAATGACATTTGTTTTTCACAGTTATCAGTCTGGAATACGCTGTCATCCTGCTTTTGTGAGGTAATACTCTTTTTTCCTAAGGTGCACTCATAAGTACATATTAATAATACAAGATTGAATACAATAATCCCAGATTTCACTTCTAGAGACAACCACCTGGGGAAGATAGGGTGTCCATACACCTAGCTCTCTAACCTAGCTTTTAATGGATATATGCGCAGTTTTACTCCATTCTCTGAGGTTGAAATGTCTGGTAAACGTAGAAGAAGCAACTTAATAATAAAAGGACAAAAAGTCTCTTCCTTGAAACACTTGGGCACTGCTATACAGCACTGTACTAAATGGGTGTCTGAATGCTCCATCTGGGCAAGACTTGTTTCTTTCCTTGTGGTGTCTGACTTTGACTTTTGCTGTCTGCATTCCCTTACCTGGAGGATAAACCAGGGCCACATGGTCACCTACATTCAGTCGTCCTTTCTCCAGCAGTGCGACTGCCACCCTTTCTGCTCTCTTGTGTAGCTGTATGCACGATGCACTGCTGGCTACAGTGCCCTGCACAGAAAAGGCACAACATCAGGAAACTACTCACTTTCAAACTGTTCTCTACAAAGTACATGCTGCAGATGTAGTATTTCACTGTCCTTAGTTTAACAGTACGCTTTTAAGGACCTGTCTAGGTGTTTTGGAAACCAAGCTGCTGGTAACATGAACTTTTAGAACGCTACTGAATGTTACACGTGTTATTTTGAACATCAGACAGTGAATCAGCTTCTGAATGCATTTGGTACCACAAAAAGAGTATCTTACGAATACTTGAAATGTCACAGTCCAAGGGAAACAGTAGTAACAAATTGTATTAACAGCAACAAGAAGCACTGCATCAGCTCTACCTCACCATGCACAGCCACACCTCCAGCTGCTTTTGCAATCAGCACTCTTAAAAGTGCAAAGGGAACTCTGCTGATGTCTTTGGTATTGACACTGTTTTGAAGGGTCAGAGAGGCAACCTGAGCTGTGGTTGCTTTGCACTGTCACTTCTGCTTCAGTGCATTGACTGAAAGTGTGTTGACCCTAACTATGCATCTGGAAAGATGCATCTGGAGAAGAGAACACTCTGAGAGAAGACTAAACCAATTCTGGGTCTTTTAGCAATACTGAGGCAGTATCTTCCGCTAAAGCAGCCTTGTGAGAAAAGTCAGAACTTTGAACCATGTCTTAATCTGTTTTGCCTGTCTAAATGAGATCCCCAAAGGCAAATCCTTTACTTCCTAAGGTCCTTCTGAAAGCATATTCCCTATCTCACATGTCTGCAGTACAGCACAGCACAAGGTAGACCTAATTTGTCACTGGGCTGTTACTGCCACTGGAAGGGTAGATACTGAGTAAAGGCTCAAACAAAAACCATTAATCAGCTTTCCTCTCCTTTATTTCCAGAAGGCAATAAAGAATACTGCCAGAATAGCAGTAGAAGAATCTAAAAGATCGGAGTTTTCTCAATAACACAGCAGTATTCCTTGAGCCCAGGGAGCCTTAAAATACTGAGGCACATACACAAACGCAGGTTGTTTCAGACCCCTTTACAAAGTGTTGGATGCACAAGGCATGTGAATTCTCCAGGACTACCAACAGTCACATGCAGAGCAGAGTGTCTATGAGCAAAAATGGGTATTTAGCTGAGAAAAACAACTGCTGCCTTGTGATAACATCATAAGGGCCCACACAGACCTTAAGTAAAGGGCCAGCTCTGACTTCCACTTACCCCTGTGCTCAGGGATGAAGACAGAATAGTGGCTTCCATTAACAGGACAAAAGTTGTATTGCAGCAGGAAATGCAATTACTGCAATGTTTTAAGCTAGGCAGAATCCATACTGAAATTCCAGAGGTGGAAAAATTCTGCTGCTTGCAACCAGCAATTTTTTGTCTGTTTCATCAAAAAAACTTGAAGCACTTTACGAAAAGAATTCTCACGGGAATTTTCTTAGAATCCAAACAATCTTTTGGTGATCTCCATCTCCAGGTATGACCTAAAGTGCATCTCACCTTGGAATTCAACAAAAGGAAGAGGGGATGATCTGGAGTTGTCTGAGCTCGCCACTGAAGAACATCTGCTAAATACAGGAACTGAAAGAGGAAAAAAGGAGACAGTGATGCACTCAAAAAAGCACCATGCTCAGTTTCAGTGGGATACCACAGCTGCTCTTCTTTCATTTTGAATAAGCCAATTCAAACACTTAGTAACATCAGGACATGTTACCTTTCTTGCCTGGTCGTTATCCTCCAACTGGGTAACATCTCTCCCTGAGGCTTGTGCAATTCTCTTTCCAGCAACAAGGTTTCCTACTATCATTGAAGCAGGACCAACATCTGTATTTTTAAAAACAGTGCAAAATGAGGAAAAAGAAGTGTAAGGAAGTGCAGTAATCTGTAACTCAGCCTGCAGAATACTATACATGTAACATAGAACTGAAAAGATGAAAACCTAAATCCAAGGATCATATTGCATAGAAAAAGAAGAGGACAGTACACTAAAATGACTCCATTATCAGTATGGTACATCAAAAATCAGTCTATTACTGATTCAGCAAACTGAGGTCTGTCCGTACTTGAGTTTTATTACACGAGTTACTACCCTGTGCAAGATGGCCATTACAGGAGTAATTGATAACATAGCTACAGAAGCATGAAATGGCTTTGTGCTGGATGACCTTGCATTCACCTGGGAACTGGGGAGATCATAATGTAATGCCTTCTCTGAGGTCTGGCACGCTCTGACAACACCCCAAGCTCTGCCAAGTTAGGCAGCTTACAGCCATCCAACATGCACAGCGCTGAGCTGCCTCTAGATCCCTCTCTATGCACCCCCCCTAGAGACAGATAGAGAACTAGGGAACACGCTCCTTTCCTCACCTGGTTGTTTCTGACGAGGTTTAGGCAGGTTAGTGACACAAGTGTGTGGACACATCAAGACATTACAAGGGTGCAGAGCGCCCTCTAAAAAGCGTTGCTTGGTTTCTGAAATATGAATTCCTCCAAGTGGAGCCTTTGGCAAAGTGTTGGCTGGCACCAAGGCAAGACAGTAGACGCCCACTTGGTGAATGCTATCAACTGCCTTGATAGAAAGAAAGAAAGAAAGACGTTCCACATTATGAACTGGGATGTAGCTAGAGCAAGAATTTGAATTCAAGTCATTTAATAACATTAAGGTTTTTACTTGCACCACAATTTGCAAATAAAGGGTCCAATTCTGCACTCACTGAACTCATAGAAGTTGTGCCATGACTTCAATGGGAGCAGGAGCAGACCCAGGACTTTGCTTGTGAACTCTATCAAGGGGATGCCACCTGCACATCAGGGATTAGGAAAGTCTCTTAAAAGTGGTCAAAAAGTGCAGAGTTTTTAAAAAGCCAAAATGATACCACATCAAATTTAGCACGTATGGCACAATCACAGAGGCGCAGCAGAACATAAACCCATAAAACCAGGGAGGGAACCATCTTGCTGCCTAAAACATCAGTGTCTGGTTTGGCTGTGACACTTCTAAAAAGAGAAATAGAACATTTTCTCCCGTGAAAAGCAGCTTTTCTATCACCAGATATCCCCTCTAAAAAGATTACAGAGCCAAAATTAGAGACCACTATTACACGGCTGTCTTAGTCTTAAGAGAAATCTTCCCTTAAGATACCTTCTAGCCTTCCTTTAGTTGTCCCTTTACCAGCGCCTTCTTCCAGAACTGCTCTCTCACTTTTTACTTTATTAGAACCAATGGATTAATTCCCAAATCCTCAAATGCAATTCCCTCAACTCTCCTCTTTGCCTCCCCACAGAAACACAATAAAGTTACCAAGGGAAAAGCATTTTTAATGCTTACTGTTGGAGATCTAGAAAAAGGATGATAGTGACATAACAGGATTTCAGAGTCTGTTTTGATACCTGGCACTAAGTGTGCACTTCAACATTTTCAGACTTAACTCTCCAGCCAGTATAAAATCAACAGAGATATGGAGAAATTAAACAAAGAAAAACTATCATCCCAGTAGTATGAAGTTCAAAACCATGCTGAAATAAAGTCTGGTGATTATTAACCCTGGAACACAATCTGAAGTCAGATCATTACAGCTCTCTGTAGTTACACTGATAGGTTTTCCATAGGAAAAAATAGTCCCATTTCATACATCAGCCTTATTCACTTGTAAAGAGAGAAAGGACAGACTGACTACCTGTAGGACCCTGCTCATCCACTGAAAACTATCCTCCTCTGATGCATCAGGGCGCTGCTCTGCCACAAGCACTATTCGATCATCATGCAAAACGGTGACAGAGAACACTGCTATCCTAAAACACAAAGGACAGAAGAATGATAGGATGCAACATCTGATGAACACAGCAGGGTTTATTAGAACGTGGAAACAACTGCAGCCTTTAATGGTCCTGTTTCACCACACACAGGCATTCATTATGCCAGATCACCACAACAATTACAGACAAATTAAGAGCAAATGTAGGTTCATTATTCCTGTTCAGGGTCAAGAGAATTTGCAGTCACCAAATAGCACATGTTTAACACAGGCAGGTTCCATGTGCACAGGAGCTCTATAAACCTTGCCTATGTAACTCCCATCATGCATGCTGAACTTGCTGTCCTTTCTGAAAGACAGCTATGCCAAATTACTGACCAGCATGTCTAGCAAAGCTTGCACTGAAAAATACTTCTGCCAACCTGTGAATTACATTAGATTTAGGCTTGCATCTTCTAGGATAGAATATTAATAATGCCTCAACCAGGCATGTGCCATTAGTTTTATGAAAGTTGAATTGCAGAAGTGGTGCAAAGATACAGAAAGCTCAGCTTTCATAGAATGGTTTGGGTTGGAAGGGATCTTTAAAGCTCATCAAGTCCAACCCTGGCCCTGCAATGAGCAGGGACTTCAGGTTCCTCACAGCCTCATCCAATCTGACCATGACTGTTTCCAGGGCTACAGCACCAATCCCTATATAACCTGCCCCAGTGTTTCACCACCCTCACTATAAAAATTTGCATCTAGTCTAAATCTTCCCTTGTCCTGTTGATACGGGCTGTATTAAAAAGTCTGTCACTGTTTTTCTTATAAGGCCCCTCTAGGTAAGGCCAAAATAAGGTCTCCCCTTCAGGAGCCTTCTCTTGTCCAGGCTGCCCCAGCCCCGCTCTCTCAGCCTGGCTCCAGAGCAGAGCTGCTCCAGCCCTCGCAGCATCTCCATGGCCTCCTCTGTACTCTCTCCAACAGCTCCATGTCCCTCTGGTGCTGCTGCCCCAGAGCTGGATCAGGACTGCAGGGGGCAGAATCCCTCCCTGAGTTGCCGCTCACGCTCTGGGGATGCAGCCCAGGACACCGGGGTGTTCTGAGCTCAAGCGTGCACTGAAGCTGGGTCATGGGGAGCTTCTCATCACCCAACTTCCCCATGTCCTTCTCCTCAGGGCTGCTCTCAATCCCTTCATCCCCCAGCCTGTATTAATACTGGGGGTTGCCCCAATTCAGGTGCAGGACCTTGCCCTTGGCCCTGTTGAACCTCATGAGATTCACACTGGCCCACTTCTTGAGCTTGTCCAGGTGCCCCTGGATGGTGTCACACCCCTGAGATCAACCATTCAGCTTGATGCCACCTGCAAATGTGTTGAGGGAGCACTTAATCATGCTGTCTGTGTTGTTGATGAAGATATTAAACAGTACTGGTCCCAGTATGGACCCCTGAGAACACCACTCATCACTGATCTCCATGTGGACACTGAGCCACTGAAGAGCAGTAGTGTTGGTGATACAAGACATACTATCTTTGAGGTCCTTCAGCACGCTCAACACTTAAGAGTTTATTCTTTAGAACATGCTGCAAAGTTCTTTCCTAGGCTCAAGTGGCTAAAGGGGAGTTGTGGTTTACATATGGCATACAACCATCATTTGCCTGTCTTAAAAGAAGCTTTGAAAGAGGTTTTAAACAGACACTTAATGATCCATGTTTAATACTAAGTGAAACTAATTTCAAATCTATTATTCATGAAGCACTGTATATATTGTATGTATACATTGAGGCTGTCAATATTTATCTTCCATGCTAGGAAGGTATCAGGCATATCACAACCTAGAGCCATCTTTCCTACAAAATACATATGTAAAAATGCACATGCAGAGCTCCTGCATACACTATGTTTCTTGTTGATCATTTGCAGGTGAAAAAAGCAACAACAAAGTCCAATGAGCAATGGTGAAGATTTTAATCCACTTACCTTCCCCGATAGACAAACTTCATGGGTTCGACAGCCAGTGCTGTGGCTACCACATCATCTGCATTGTGCCTGCGGCCACTAACTGTCATTAGGCCATCCAATTTTCCTACCACAAACACCAGATAGTCCTGAAAAGAAGACAAGGCTAGAAATACAGAGGGAAAACCTCCAGACTCTGGGTGATACATGCTTGACTAAAGCCAAAAATCATACTCAAGACCTCAGGGTCACTGCTCTGACACAGAATGCTGCTGAATTCAGGGGCATCACTTAAGAGCTGGGAGTCAGGACAAAGCAGAGCCCCAGATGGCTCAGTCACACTTACAGGACCCACAAAGCCAAGCAATCCTGTCCTTGTGAAAGGCTGGTCTGAAACAGGCACTCCGGCTGCCGTCACTGGGATGGCCTGAAAGAACATGGAAGTACAGAGACACTCACAGTCCTGGTAGGAAAAGTGAAGCTAAAATGCTTTCTGCTTCCATTTCATTGCAGATCTACACTCAGTTGAGAAGTTACCTGATGACAGCAGTTAGTACCAACTAAGTGTACCAACACCACACAGGTTTTTGGATAATGAAGAGTACACCTATTCTGAACTCTGTGGTAGAATTCTTTATCTTTCTCTCAGCTATTTGGCCTCCGTAGCAAGAGCTCATGCTGCTTTTTAAACCGGGATTTATAATATACACTCAGACAGCACTTTATCAGGAAGTCCTTCTGTTGCTTCTGAGGTACGTACTCATGCACATCACCCCAGCTGCGACAAACTCTTTGCTATCAGAACCCTGAGAAAGTTCATTCTGCTGCAGTGATGGGGATCCCTACAGCAGAGAACCAGAGCAAAGCATTAATCTCATCAGGTGGTTTCCTTGCCTTCCTCCCACGCCCCAGCTCTTCCATTCCATCAGGTCTCTTGCTGTCTCTCACTAGTGCAGTGCTGAAAGCTAAAGCAGTCTGAAGTGTTGAGACTTGGCAAGCTGACAGAGAGAGCTTTTTTGTAAGAGAGCATGATGGTGAGGATTACTTTAATCTCTCTGGTAGAACTCCATATGTCCGCTGAGTATTCCAACTGCTGTCCAGTCTAACACTGTGTGTGTGTGTGTGTGCGACTCTCAAAGGACTTTCACTCCTTTCTTGACAGAAAAGGGAAAATATGAAATTGGGATACCACTGTGAGGAAAATCTGGGTAGAAAGACTGCTTTTGCTGTGATGACCTACAAGACACAAGACTGATAGCCTATCATCCTTACTGTATCTTCATCCATGTACCCAGGAACATAATGTCATATATCCAACAGCAAACTGCTTAGTGCACTAAGCATTACAGCAAACCAACACTAAAGTTCATTTTGAGAAGCACACACAGTTTGCAATACACAAAGGAAGCTTTTCGAAATGCATTTGGATTGCATGCAGCAGCTTGCATTTGCAACTTCTGACTTTCTGTCCCAAGCTGTGCACCAACAGCCTTGCAATGTCTTCAGGTAACTTTATACAAGGCTGATGTGTTAACACAGAACTAAGATCAATTTAAACAATAACACAGGTACAACACTGGATTGCAGAATGCAGAGACAGCTCATTGACTGCTTATTGTATTTTGTATTTTTGGTTATAATCACAGAATCCCAGCCTGGTTTGGGTTGGAAGGGACCTTAAAGCTCACCCAGTTCCAACCCCTGCCACGGGCAGGGACACCTTCCACTGGAGC
>JAOEHX010030666.1:0-18946 GCA_025448015.1 Bolborhynchus lineola
CCGTTATTTTTATGCTTTGTTACGTTTTCCACTTTGACAACAATCTGCATCTTGCTTAGGACTCATTTCCATTAGATTTCTTCATGATCTCTCCTCTTTTTCATGACTTCTATAGTAATAATCCCAGTAGCTTTAAATTTTTAATGGTACTATTTTTTGATTCCAAAACTAGTTAAAAGGGAACATCCCATTCTCACTGCATAGTTGCTTCCCACAGATTAACTTCCCTTTTATCTGATTGTGTAGGAAGGCAGCTGACAAGCTTCAAACAGAAGTTCAGAGGAAGCTTCTAGAGAGTGGGACACCTGATTGGATTATAGGTGCCCCTGTTTAGCTTAACCACGGCACATTCCTTCTGTTGAAACAAGGAATTGCTCTTGACTATTCTGTATCTTGGAAAAGACCAGCCAGCAAATGAAAAGTTCCTATAGCTACCCAGTGTGTGGACAGAACCGTTGGTTGTATAAGGCTCTATATATTTTGTCAGTTATTTCCCAATAGTAGTCCATTGAAACACTTCGTGAAAGCCAAAGTTATGTTTAACCACTATAATAATAATTAAAAAAAGGTCTGTAGGACATATCTGAAGTCTTCCAATAGAGTAGATTTCTGCATTCCTATTTTGTAGCCCATATAAATGGCATTTTGCATATTTTGAAGCATAGATTGATTTTGTTCATTACATGGAGATAAAAGGCAATAGAAACCTAAGCCAGTGGTCATCCACAGAATTTGGAGTTAATAAATTAGCAAATAATGACAAAGAAAAATGCAACATTTGTCTCTCCCTTAAGCTTATTTTCTTCTGTAATGGGTACAGATTTTATGTAACTGTAGGACTGAATCCTGAAAAAGTGTGGGGAAAAAAACAACAACCTTGAGAACTTGAGAAATCTGCTTCATCTGTTCCATTTAAATTAAAACATTTAGTGTGAAGAACAGTGAGTGAGTTTTTTAGGGACCATTGTTTTTTGCCTCTTTTCTTTTGAAAAATGTTTTTTAATTCTGACACTGAAATGGTATGATGTTATCCTTACATTTTCTGCTTCAAGAAATCATAGCATTTTGTTCTCAGAAGTGCAAAGTACTGTGGTTTTAGGTGGTGTAAGATTTATTTCCTCTTTCCCCCAAGCCTCGTATAGGTAGAATTTGATGAGATTTCTTAAAAATAAGGCATCTTTTATTTAATTGGAGATGTTTCTTATCTTGCTCTTCTTTAAGTAGCTTGCTGTAGCAGTTTTGGTTTTTCATCCTGTTTTTCATAGACTTTGGTTCTCTTCTGGTCTTTCATAAGCGTCAACCAGTTTAGGTCTTGGAGATGTTTGATAGAATGTATTGTCAACTCTAGGTCTGCTGGTCATTGTTTTCTTCCATCTTTCAACATCATTATTCTAATCAGGTGAATTAGCACTCTTTGAACTTGGCTTAGGGACCTTGTATTTTACACATCTTTCTTACATGTTTTACGTACCTCAACCTCAGCATATCTTCCTGAATCTTACCCCATTGAACTTCATTGTTAAATATTACCTTTAATTTTTCTGCCTATCAGTTGAGAGTTGTTCGAGGTGTTGTGATTCATTTTTCTTTGTTAGTCTCGTGCCATTTGCCTGAAGTAATTGTCTTAGGTACTCATCTTTCTAAACACTTAGGTAGTATTTAATATATGGTTGCCCCTTGCAAGCATAAATGCTTCAACTCAAATAGAGATTATGCGCATTGAAGCCAACCTGTTCACGCTTGGCCTATGAGCTACGATGGGAATCATAAATAGGGACATTGTGAGGAGTTACCAAAACCTTTCATGTGCAAAGATTATAGCAAAGACTGACACAGAAGAAGGGTGAGAAATGGGGTGTGTTACTTTTAATAAAGATACAAGGAACATATGTCATCTAATAATGTTAACACGTTCAGGAGAGAGCTGAATACAATTGTAAATGATAAAGTAGACTGATAGCACAAGGTAATAAAAATGCTTAAGAATAGAGAAAATCATAGCTTTTCACATCAGCTCTAAGTAAGATGTCAAATCAAAGTGGGAGGCAAAATATCTTAGAATCACAGATGTATTAAAATCTACTTACGTAATTTTGAATATTTTAATTCTCTAAATATGCAAATAAAACAGTTTGGTGTGTGACTTTATGGAAAGCTGAAATTTCAGCTTTAGAAGAAAAGGACTTTATAAAGTGACTCAAAAAACCTTCATATATGTAACCATGGAGTGTCTTAAATATGGTAAAATTCATTAAAGCTTTCAGAATTTCTTCATTGAAATAACTGTCATTTTTTGAAGTCATCTTAGCAGGGCTTCTAGAAACTGCTACCAATCAAAGCTCATGGTTAAGCAAAGAGTTGGCGTAAGCCAGGAGTACGTACGTGGTTTGTATATTTGCTGTGCCATATTAAAAGCAGAAATGTCTGCTTGTAGTCTTTTTGTGTTAAAATGACACTTTTTAGAAATTTGCAAAATTGATGGGAAGCTTTTTCTCATGACTCAATGCAATAATAAGTCAGAAGGCATAAGGATAATTTCATATTGAGAATAAGTAATAAATTCAAGAGGCTATATCTTAATTGTATGAAGGAAATTTGCACTGCTTTTGTCGTGATGCAAATTTCTTTTAATCTGATGAAGTACAAACTTTGATTTTTAAGTCTCAAAGAATGTGGTTCAGTACTAATTTTAAAAGTGTAAATTGATTTATATATAATTGAAAAAAAAGATAAGCTAACTCAAGTATGGCCAAAGCTCCCCTTGTTTTCCGGTTTGCTGTTCTGTGACTTCTGGTAGCTAATCTGAACTAAGTATCATTTCATGGAAAGAGTGCACTACAAAACCTTGGAACAGAAAAGGTATTAATCTGTCATCTAATTCTGCAGCAGTTTCTGATGGAAGCAGGGTGGCTTAGTCCTAGTATCGTGTGACACTGAGCTGCATCACACAAGCAGGACATTTGGCCTTGGTAGTATACAAGGTGACCATTACTTCAGGGTGCATCACTCTTTTTCCCTTTCTGGTGGGCCTGAGCCCTGCATCCAGGAGTTACTGTCATCTACATTCTTTTGCTGAGCTGCTCTGCAGAAGTGTATGGCATACACAGCTTGCGTGGGAAAGCTGCTTGAGCTGAAAGTGAATGTGAGAGCTTTTGCGTTCCATTGACTTCCATCAGCTGAGGACTGTTGTGAAACTGGGGAGCTGATGAACACACATTTGCTCCTGGAAGCTTCAGTGTCCCAATGAATGTTTCCTACAGCCTCTGCAAGGGACTAGTGGTGTTTAACATCTTCGTCGACGATGTGGACAGTGGGATTAAGTGCATTCTTTGCAAGTTTGCCAGCAACACCAAGCTGTGTAATGTCAACATGCTGGAAAGGAATGCCATCCAGAGTGCACGAGAAGTGGCCCGTGCAAACCTCATGGAATTCAACAAGGTCAAGTGCAAGGTCCTGCACTTGTGTCTGGGCAACCCCTAGCACAGCTACAGTCTGGGCAGAGAACGGGTGGAGAGCAGCCTGGAAGAGAAGGACTTGGAGGTGATGGTTGATGAAAAGATCAGTGCGAACTGACAGCATGCACTCGCAGCCCAGAAAGCCAACTGTATGCTGGTCTACGTAACAGGAGTATGAATAGGATGTCGAGGGAGAGGATTCTACGCCTATATTCTGCTCTCGTGAGAAACCCCCCTGCAGTACTGTGTGCAGCTTTGAGCCCCCCAACACAAGAGGGACATAGGCCTGTTGGAGCAAGTGCAGAGGAGGCCATGAAGATGCTCCAGTGGTGGGAGCATGTCTCCTGTGAAGACAGGCTGAAAGTGCTGGGCTTGTTCAGCCTGGGGAGGAGAAAGCTCTGGGAGACCTGATAGCAGCCTCCCAGTACCTAACAGAGGCCTAAAAGAAGTCTGGAGAGGGACTTTTTACAAGGGCAGGTAGTGACAGGAAAAGGGGGAATGGCTTTAAACTGACAGAGGGTAGGTTTAGGTTAGATGTTAGAGCAAAATTCTTCACTGTGAGGGTGGTGAGACACTGGCACAGGCTGCTCAGAGAAGTTGTGTCTGCCCCATCACTGGCAGTGTTGTTGGATAAGGCTTTGAGCAGCCTGGCCTAGTGGAAATTTTGGATCCTGTATTTCATTTGTTATTGTGCTTTTTATGTGGGGTGCTTTTTTGTGGGGTGCTTTTTTTTTGCCAGTTCCCTCTCCCCTTCTGGACCCAGAGAGTGTATCCAGAGAAAGAACACACTGTTCTGATGCTTTAAACTGCATGATTTAAGCTTGGCATCTGACAGGTATCAGGGCAGTGGGCTGCTTTGAGAAGTTAGCTAGTTGTCTCTGCTGTTCTATATTTCCATTGCAAGGAGATTTCTGAAATTCATGGTGATATAGGTGAAGTGCATCATCATCTCATCACTATCAATTCATTAATAGCAAATAGTGTGTATTGCTTTGTAGAGGCATCATGTGGTAAGCTTTACTTCTGCTAGATAAAATTGATTTAGATGATTTTATAAAACTTCCTTTAGTAGTGTAAGGAGCAGCTATTCAGATACCCAGCTTACGTATTTTGCTTATAATGTTTATGTCATGTGTACTGCATAGTATGAAGGTAATGCAAATGATGTGTTAAGATGCACTATGATTCAGCAGCAGTGAGCTACAGATGGTCTGTTATTGAATTACAAAGTAACAGTGGGAAGGCAGAGACAGTAATTATAGTATTTACCTGTGCAGGGGCCAGCAAGCTGTTCAGAACTAGTTGTGTGTGAGGGAGCATTACTGTTCTGCACACTGAACATTATCTTTTTTGTTCACTTACTGGTAATCAGGAGGCAACTGAGAAAAAGAAGCCCTCTTCAGGTTGGTTTGGCATAGACCAAGAGCTCATTAATGCCCATTCTCTGAATTTTTACTTCTGTATCAAGTATTAGTCAAAACTAACATCATGCTTGAAAGATCATAGCCATGTGTGTAGCATCTCTGTGACCATGTGTACAGTTTTCATGTGGAAAAAAAGTGGAACACAGGCTTTGCTACAGTTTAGCTCTGTATCTAGACCAAATACATTTTTGGCCTTTTTATCATTTTTGATACATACTCATGTAATGTGCTTTCGTATTTCTAATCTAACTGCAGTATAGGCAAGCACTTCACAACCACATTCATCGTAAGAAGGATGAAGCAAGTACGTAGCAATGTGTAGATATTACAGCAAAGTATAGTTATTAGTACCCAATTTACAATTGAGTAGGCAAAGAACTCTGGTAAAAAATAACATCTAAGTAATTAACTGTGAAGATGGTCTAGCACATTATTTAAAATGTATTTTGATTACTTTGTCATATAATTTTAATCCATTTTATCTCAAAATGTGGGTAGAAATGAATTACACAAATGCTTTTCTTTTTAGCGGTCTGCCTATCTGTTTGAATAATGTCCATGGAGAACAAACTCCCCAAGGCATTTTTCAGAATGTCTTCTATGTTACAAAGTAGTAGAAAGCCTGATCACCCAGTAGGTTTTATTGACTGACATCTTCTGCAGTTCTGTCTCTCTTGGTGGAGGGATTTTGTCTCAGATTCCCTTGAGTTTGCTGAAGTGGCAGAATTGTGCAATCCTGTTCAGTGTTAACATGTGCACCCAAATTTTTTCTCTTTAAATAATTCACTGTGTTTTGAAACCCGTTTTGTAAACAACATCTGACAGTACAAGACTGCTCATATTGTTTCTATTCTTTGCATAGAAATGTTGCTCAATCACACATTTGATTTCATAGTTTGAGTATAAATTTAATATTAAGTACATCCCCAGTTCCGCTTTGTGCATGGTATGTTGAGCCAAACAATACATATAGTAAATGCTTATGTATATTGCTTCATTGGAACCACAGTAACAAATATTTTACCCTAGATTAAAACGTTTTGTTCTATTTTATTGTCTCAAAAATTGGAATTTAAGGCATGAGGACATGGAAAGGATGATAAATTGGATGGCATGTTAGCTGTGGCTAATGACTTTAAATGGAAGAAGCTTTTTAAAATGGTGGAAAATGACTGATGTAAATACAGCATATTCTTCTCACTTTTTTTCTCATAGTCAAATTGCTCCCCCTCAAGCTGCTGCAGATGGTTACAGTCTTTCTTCAGTTTTTTTTTTTTTTTTTTTTTTTTTTTTTTTTTTTGTCTTGAATTTCCACAGCATTAGGCTTGATTATTTCCGTGGAATTGCTTTAGGGAACCCAACGTCACCACTCATTTGCAATACCCAAGTAAGATGATGCAGTATGATAGCTTGCTCTCAAAAGAAGGTTGTTATTTTTTTCTTTAACCCTTCATGTAGAAATTCTATAACCAGATCTGTTCTCAGTAACGTCAGTAACTCCTTTAGTAAGAGGGAGGCTGCTGTTGGCAAAGGTTTAATGTAAGCTTTCATGGTGCATTTAGTTTCTGTGTCTTTTACTGAATTAACTTAATTCCATACAGTATTTGATCCTGTTTGTTGTTCATTTGAAGATTAATATAATCTGTCATTTCATATTGTTTCATTTGTTTTGTTTCATACAATCATTAAAAAATTGAGTTAGAGGAGACCTGAGGTCATTGCATTCATCTGTAGAGTCCAAAGGCAGAAGTAACTCTGCAAGTAAATTGTTATTGCCATTAAGTGAAATGTCATTTTTCAATTCAAACTTTCCCTGCTGCAGATGTTTGATTAGCTTGATCATGACCAATTTGCATGTTCTTTCTCCTGTGTAACAGATTCAGCAGTACTGCAGTTCTAAGTTGCTCTTCTTCAACTGTTTCCCAACTAGTACAGTGAGCATTAGAGATATGTTACATCCTGTCTCTTTCTACCTTCCTGTAAATTATTAAGGGACCCAGAATTCATATGAGCATTAAAATTTTTCGTACTTAGGCAAACATAAGCTTTTCAGTTCAGCTTTTTTAATAATACTGGTACTAATATAATCATTATGTAGTCATAATTGCTTTATAATAACCATTGTTTCAGTGGCATTCTATTCCCAACCCTTCATAAAATCCTAAAAAGCCTGGTACCTTGATGGCTCACCGAATTTTGCAAGTGTAGTCAAGGCAAATGAAACAACTCTGAATTTAGCAACTGAAGGAAGGGTAAAAAGGAGAGTTTGTTGCTAAGGAGAAAAAACAGTATTTTTTAATTAATTGTTTTCTTTTTAAAAAAAACATGCTTTCAAGGAAAATGGGAGGCATAATAGGTTCGCACCCTCCCCTACCAAAAGAAAACCAACAACCCCCCTCCAAAAGCCCCTAACAAAACAACTGCATCCACCCCCCAAAAAAATCCCCCATAACAAACAAGCAGGGAATTATGGAGTTTGATATACATGGAAAAAGATACGACTGGAAGAATATCAGATCAAGTGAGAGAAGAAATGTAGCTGGTTTTGGCATCTGGAAATATTTATATTTTCAGAAAGGTTGTTATTAGTAGCAGTATAAGAAGCTCATCAGTGGAGCTGCTGAATAAAGTATGCGTTCTACTGGAGCTGCTGAGCAAAGTATGTGTTCTACTGGAGCTGCTGAACAAAAGTAGATAAGCTACTGAACAAAGTACACACTACTTAAGCAGTGAGTTTGTGTGTTGGTTCAGGAAGGAAGCTCCCTGAAGAATAGAACAGTTTTTGTCTTGTCTTAGGTTGCAGTGTTAGAGAGAACCTAAAAAGATGAAGGAAGAGATAATACCACTTGTGGTGAAAGGACAGGGAAAGAGCTGCTCAGCTTTGTTTTCAGTTGTATCTTTATGTAATCACACTTCAGATGTCACGTGAAAGTGTTAATGGGGAGCCTACTAACATAGGATGTTATTCTCTAGCATATCATAGAAAGGGTTTTGGCATTTACTGGATTCCTTGTTTCCCCCTTTGTGTTTATGAGGAACAGTATCTGATACTTGTAATGTTTATAAGTTTAGAAAAGCCTGTAAGTTTTGATGTGTTTTTTGTCTTCAGCTTTACAGCACTTCACTGTACATACAATATTACCTGCCAAGATTATACACGTAGATGTGCAGTGCCCCTTCTGACACATTGCTCTCTGTAGTTGTGATTTGGTTGATGCAAATTGCTAGTAAGACTGCAGAAATTTGGCATTTCTTTTGAGTCATAGTCACCAGTGCACTCCATATATCTTTTGTAGTTAAGAGTTCTCTCTAACATTAGGTTATTCTTTGTCATGATTCCATTATCTGCACACTTGCTTCAATGCTTTTTGCTTTCCTATTTAGAAAACACTATTGGTGGCATAAGTCCCTGTAAATTTTCCAGATGGTATTCAGGTTGGAAGGTACCTCAGGAGGACTTACTCCAGCTTCCTGCTCAAACAGCATTTGCCCTTCATGTCTCAGAAACTTGTGCCATGAAGTCCAAGAGGACTTGTGCCATGATTTTCCCTTGGGCTGAAGTGATGCAACAGGTCCTACACACTTCATGAGTATCAGCAGTGTCTACTAGCACTTGATTACCCAGCCCATTCAACCCCATTTTCTTTGTTTAAACTTTTAGTGTAGCAGTAGAAGATCTTGCTAGCTGATTGCTAGCTGGGAGCTCTGCAGGTCACTACCTAAGGAATGGAGGAGGGAGTAAAAAGGGAACTGAAGAACTTAAGAGCAGCAGTCACTGTTCAGGACTAAAGGAGAGAAGCTTTGCTTGCTAGCAGATTTGCAAGTAGATGCAGTGAGAGAGAGTGAGAAGGAGGAGACTTGAAAAAGATGTGAAAGTGAGAAGGAGGAGACTTGAAAAAGATGTGAAAGTAGTGGCCAGTGCTTGGGAGGGAGAGGGCAATTTCTTCATAAGGGTTAAACCAAGGGTACAACCAGCTGATCGGAAAAAACTGTGGAAAAGCCCCTTTTTGATAAAGGCTGCCTCAATGACCTCGAAGTATGATTACTGTTCTTCAAGAAAACTGCCATCATCTTTTTTGGTTTAATGAAGCATTCCTCTCATTCTAGGCTGCAGTCATAAATTAGAAAATTGCTGGTCCTGTTGCCGTACTGAGCTACTACCCAAGACGCTTACAGCCCTCTCGGAGAGGTTAAGATTCATAAGTAGTATCATACTGTTGAGGCACCAAGTCACACCTCTATTTTTGCAAGAGTGGGAAGAGGTAAGCATTGATTGATAGGGCAGTAGAGCCTTGAAAATAAAAAGTATACCTTATAGCAGCAAAAATGGGGTTTAGCAAGGGACAATTGCAGTAGAAAATAGCAGGTAAAGAAAAGAAAGGATTTCAGACCAGAAACATGTGACTGAGGAAGGGACAGCAGAGCTGAAGAATGAGTTGAAGACTCAGTCTTTGGCAGTCACTTTACAGGGTGGAGGAACCTCCTAATGTTTGCTACAGTTCAAGAACTTTTAGTGATGCTGAAGATGCATGTGGTGGTGTCAGCTCTCTCTTAGTCTAGACCAAATTATCCTCATTGAAGAGTGCTTTGGTGGAGTACTTTTAGTTTAGTTCTCTAAAATCTAATTTGTGCACAAAACTGCTTGGAGAACTGAGCAGCAAGCACATAGAAAATGCAGCGAAGTGAATCAGCGTTTGGTTTTAGAGTTCACTGTTTGTCCAAATGGGATTTCTAATGTATACACAGCCTCTTTTTTTTTTTTTTTAATAAAAAGGCAAAAAAAAATTAAAAAAAGGAAAAAAAGCATATTTTGCTTGTATATCGTATTCTGCCATAGGAATGGGAAAAAGACCATTTGTTATAAATTCAAAAAAAAAAACCCACCAATAAACTGACAGACTTGAAACATCTGTTTAATTAAGTTCTCCAGATATTTTTCTTAAATCCGTGTTCAAGTGTTTGACTTCCAACAACCTTGCCTTGGTTTTATTTCCCTTACTCTTGCATTCACTATATTGTTTCCAGCAATCTAAGCTGTTTAATGGGTTTGCACAGCTTTAAATTGCATTTGAACCACAGGCTCAGATCATAAGATGCATGACTGAAAATCCTCATTTAGAGAAATTTGTCTTTTTTTTTTATTTTTTCTTCTTTTCAGTTTACTCTAAGCATGTAATATTTTTTTGCAAGCTTATGCGGTTACTTCACTTATATCTGATATCTTTGTTCTGACATTTGAATTTCTTCATTTGTTTAAGAAAACAGTGCCAGCTGTGTATAACCTAGTCATCAGGAGACAGAAATAGTGTTTTAAAATGAAGTAGTAGTTGAAACTTGTTGAGCCATGGCTAGTTCTCACCTCCTTGATTTCCCAGCCTCTGGTAACTTGTTTTGTAATACAATAGAATGGATGCTGTTCTAAAATAAAGACTGAAACAAAAAAAAAAACCAGTATAGAATCAACTTTCCAGCCTTCATAGCTTTGCTCTCTTCTGTTAATGCAATTTGTTTGATACTCTTGTACAGACTTACTAATTGTTTGCAAAGCACTTTTCAGATAAGTGTTAAAATGTGTAATATTATTATTACAAGTATATTTATTTGCTATTCAGTCATTTAATTGACCTCTACTTTAGTGGAGCTCATAATGACAATCAATTAAATTATTTTTCAGCCTTCATTGGTCTTCTTTCATCCCATACTGTGTTTTCTGTTTTTCATCTCAAATCCCTTCAGAAGATAGGGATAAACATAAAACTGCTCAGAAGTGTTTTGGCTTCCCTTTCTGTTTCTCAAGCTAGGTAGGTGCAGAATATTTCAGTTACAGAAATTCGGAATAAGCAGACTTATTCCAGGGTTGTACAGCTTAAAGCATAATGACCCTCATCAGTTGAAGTGAAATACAGTTCTGCGATATTTTATCAGTCTGTTGGAGAATAACACAAAAAACACCTCAAGTGTTTGTTCTCTTCAGTGGCAAAAGTGAAACAGTCTTAATAATTTTTATTCCTCACATGGGGAATAATTGGTCAGTTCTGTATTTCGGCTGCAGCACCTTACAGCAGGAGTCAATATCTCTTCTGTCATAATTTACTCTTTCTTATTGCAGTACTCCTGAAAATGCCAGCTTTCATCACTGTGTCCTCAGAAGCAAGACCATAAGCTTGTTTAATGCTTATTTTTTAAAGAAAAATATTTTAACTTGGTTTCGTGGGGTTCCATAGAGTTGTGAAGGTGATTTGTCAGTGACTGTAGCACTTACAAAATCTCTTTGATGTGATACATATTCCATATTGATGTTTTAGACAAATAATTTTCCAAGATCTGTTCTGTCTTGGTATATTTGACCCTGAATATTACTTGTCAAAGTAATTAACTTGGAGCTAAATTAGTTATACTTTTAATGGAAGATATCTCTTGTAATAGGGGTGCATTTTGTTTCAAATCTGTTTATTAAAATGCAAAGTCCCAGTTATGCTATTATTTTTCTGATACCTGTGAAAAATTTGAAACAATAAAAACCTGCTTACCTCTTTGATGGGATACGTCAGGAAAAGGAACACAGATGTGAAGCTTGCTAAGAGTGGAAATGGGAAAGGGCCCATCAAGATGGGGGAGAAACATGTAAGAAATGCCTTGAAATATTAGGGGGCAAGGTAGGTTTTAAGGTTTCTTTCATCTATAGTCATCTTCCAGAGCTACAGGTAGCCCAGAAAATCACAACAAAAAAAAAAAAAAACAAAACATTGTGCAAGTACTGACTGGCAAAAGGAAGAGAGTATGCCCAGAGCTCGTAGACTGTAAATGTGGAGAGGTTACTTTTTAAGCTTCAGGTAGTGATTCAGAGATCCTTGCTGCGTCTGAACTTTTAAGTAAAGGTTAATGAAGTGATCTGTATAAATATTAGATTATTAATAATTGCATTGAAATGTATTTAAATCTAAGTCAATAGGAATGTTCCTAAATATCCAGTTTTGTAGCAGTGGAAACCATTATCTGGAAGAAAGTATTTAAAGACAAAAAGATAATAATTGGGAGCCAATTAATTTTCAAGAAAGCTAGAGAATAATGCTGGTTGGAAATAAGCTGGAATAGAAAAGAAAGCAGCAAGAAAAATACAATTTGAAGGTATGTATGTATTTGTGTATGTATACGCATCCAAATAGATAAGAAGTTCAAGCTATTGTATGTAAATACTATCAGAAGGAATCTGAGAAATATAGAAAACTTAATAGGTGGTAAGAACTATAAACAGAAAAACTAAGGCAACACTAAAGTGGTTTTTGAAGGATAATAGAGGTTGATATCACACAGCACATTACAGTCAAAAAGTATTTAGAGAATGAGAATTACCAAATGACCAATAAACTTCCTCTGTGGTGAAAGATTCAAGGGACTTGGTCTGACTAACTTATCACGGGGGTGATAAAAGGTATCTGCCTAGGAAAAACATAACTGACAACAGGGTTAATTTGAAGTCCAGCAGAAGTACATTGCTCAAGCTCTGGAAATTGAAACTCTGAAAGTTCAGATTCAGGTAGTAAATTGCTAATG
The DNA here is from genome assembly GCA_025448015.1 of Bolborhynchus lineola. Lineage (NCBI taxonomy): Eukaryota > Metazoa > Chordata > Aves > Psittaciformes > Psittacidae > Bolborhynchus > Bolborhynchus lineola. Next base: position 12,434 of record JAOEHX010030666.1, read on the forward strand.
GAAAAAGTACATAAGATTTGGGAAACTGTTGTAAGGCTTATCACATATGTACCATCAAGATCTTTCTACTACATGTATTGTATTTTAAAATACAAGTGATTAGTTCAGAGAAACATTTTAAGTTGTTTTATTTTGAAAGCCAAAGGGGATATGGTTACAAAATACTTTCTGCAGTCCAACCAAATTGAGAAGTAATATTAAAAAATATCAAATGTCACTATTCAAAATAATTTGTAATGATTAGGTTCGCAGTGCGGTTTGTACTTCGTATAAGCAATGTTACACCAAGCTGGTGCTAGCTAATGATAAGCATATGTCTAAAAAAGGAATGCAAGAGAGTAATTATTAAGTGGTACTTCTGAGGATGATTTTTACTTCCTGGAGGAGAAGTGATGCATTTTGAATTTTTCTCCCCTGGATCTCATGTACTTTTTTAACAGCTACGTGTCCTAAGGTGTTCCACAGCTTCACTGTATCTTGTCAGAAGAACCACCACCTTACTGTGAATCAACTGCCCCTGATTCATCTGATGATTGTTTAGTCTTGTACTGGAAGAGAAATTCCATATTTACTCTTTTTCAGTAATATTTCCTTTTCAGACATGGCATTTTTTATCTTGTTTGCTTGCTTTTCAAATAGTAGTTCTCCATTTGTGAACTTCCTATTAATCGTTTGATTTTATGGTCTCACATCATTTGAATGAAGAGGGGACCAGATCTGAATAGTAATCAGGATGACCAGGTGAGCTTCCTGACTGCTTGCCTTTGAGGAAAGAAAAAAAGCTTGATCATCCTCTTTGAAGTATTTTCTGAAAAGTTGCAATGACTTCAAACTTGTATCACTACTGAAAAAGTTCTCCTATGGAGTCAGAATCTTCCTCTCAGACTTTTTCAGCCACAAAAATTTCTCAAAACAGCTGAAGGCTCAGAATGTCAGAAAACAAGTTTTGATGCATTTTGCGCTGACAACAGAAAACTACAGTAAGGATGATTTCATAGATTTTTGTTCTGAATGTTTATTTAAATAATCTCAGTTAAATTATTAGCCAGTATCATGATGTTGCTGAAATCACTGTGATGATGGATGACCAAAGGAGTGTTACTAAAAGCCAGTATCAGCAAGACTTTTGGTTTGGATTTCATGAGAGAAAAAGTTGCATGTTGGAAGTGTGAATACTATTTTCTGTCCTTTTCATCTTTGCCAGTGTACATGGTACTATGAGAGAAGCCCTCCATCACTTTCAATTTCCTAACTAGGACAACTCTTAAGGTTTCTCACTTAGCAGCACCCTCAGATTAGATTGAAAATAAGCACTAGCCATCTACCATGGTGGCTTTCTAATGATTCCAACTGGGCTTCTAAATTATGTTGACAATTTTAGGCATAAAATGTAAGGGAACATGTGTTGAAAATACAGGATAAGTACAAAATACACTGAATGCACCAAAGATTGTATTGAAGGTCTTGTGTCTATATTTCAGGAAAATCATGTTTGAGTCTACTTGGCTTTTGTTTCAAACACTTTTCTTCACAAAATTATTTCTGTGCATGGTTAAGAAAATGGGAAGGGAAGAATTCCAGCAACCAGGATTTTTGATCATCTTGGAACTTTATTAGCAGAGACTCAAGAGTGGCAGTCCTTCCTGAGTTCTAACTGCCAGTCTTCTGCTGGGGCAGATAACAGGCTGTTACACAAAAAATATTGATACAAGTTCACGTGCATGAAGATTCATTAGCGGTGATTTGTGGCTGATGGCACATATTGACTCTAATGGTGAAAGTTACTTTTGGGGAAAGTGGAAAAAAGAACAGAGGAGAGGATGTGGGGATGAGAGGGCAAACTTGGTGGCTGGCTGGGAGGAGAAGCACCTGAGTGACCCCAGCTGACTGTCTTTCCCTGTGTGTGCTCTCTACAACAGCAGGCATTTTCCCCCATGGTATTTTTCTCACAGTAACTATGCAGTGTTCTTCAGCGCCCTTTCAGACTCCCAGCTGTTTGCTCCTGTATGTGATGCGGTTAAAGCTGGCAGGAGCATGCTTAGATCAGTGGAAGGTGCCACACACACTCTGCATGCATATGCTTCCTGCCCAAATGTAAACCAAGAGCTACAAATGAAGGGCTAGGAGAAAGGGGGGAGGAAGGAGACCAGTTGCTTCCTTTTATAACCACCATAACAACACTGTTGGGATCTACAGGTACAAGGTCATGGGAGTAACAGCACAAGAGCAATTGCATAGAACAGCAGGAAAATCGCTGCCGCTGAGGCTTTACAAAACATTTCCCTGCCAGTTTGGGTGAAGGGATATGGAGCTGCAGCTACAGGGCTCTTATGCATCCAAAAGGCACAAAAAGCATTGTGTGAAAAATACCTCTTGGTATTCATCACAAAAAAAATGTATTTAATGCATCTCTAGTTGTCTTTAAGATGGTTTTCCCCTTCCAAAGCCTAGTTACGATGTTTTAAAGTCACTTAATGTGCTTGCTGCTAGTTGTCATTGAGTAGTGTTATGTTAGCCACATTAGTATGCAGTCATGCAATGACACCATCTCTTGGTTTGAGCACGGTAATTTCTACTTTACTTTTTTTTCTTTATTTGTTTCTGTATCCTCCTTCCATTTGACATCCTCCTTTTACTTCTTCCTTGTTCTTACAAAAAAGGGCGTGAATTGCTCATTTAGTACTTAAGCCATATATTGATTGCCTTTAATTTTTTCCCCAAACTCACTATGTAAAACCTTCCTTGTTCATTTCTGTATTTAGTAGTTGTATCCACATGTAGCTATTTTTAAGGGAAATGAAATACATCTTAACTGTTACCAACCAAAGGAAGTTAAGTCTTTTTGAAGGATATAAAAAAAAAAAAAAAAAGAATAGAAAAAGAGTTTTAAACTATAGTGGCTTAACTTCATTTTGATTTAAATCAAAGAACCAGAAGAAGAAGCAGCATCCTTTGTGTATACCGTCGTCAGTATTTCTGCATAAAGGTGTTTGAAAGATGTAGAATGCCTAAGAGGAAACATTAAAGAGGGCAATTTGAATAATTCTTTGGAACTTCAAATAAGCATGGGTTTGTTTTTTGATTTTACAAGCTGAATTTGCAATCTTGGCTGAGACAGAAGTCAAAATTTTATCTTTATATTCCACAGCAAATGGTAAAGAAGCGATAAGCCTGATGTGTCGGGATTTTTGTTTTGCTGGTTTTTGTGTGTGTGGATACTCAGTACAGGGATTTTTTGCTTTTTACATGCATAATTCACAAACTGCTGTGGGGATTCAACTAAATCCAAACATGCTTGTACAAGACAAATAAATAAGTAAACACTGGGGTTTCTTTTAAGCCAGTGAGCACATTTGGAAGTTTACAATTTGAATGTGATAAATTATGAGAGGAATAATAAATCTCAGTAAGAATGACACTTTAATTTTTTACGCAAAACTGACTGATTGTCACAGTGTTTCTGTCCATACAAAAAAAAAGATTGTGAAAATTTAACAAGGCATAATAAAATTTTTTTTCCCTCTTTTTAAAAAGATTTGCTATTAAAAAAAAATAAACTGTGGACAAGATTTGTTCATCTTTATTAACATACTTTATTGTAGTTTTTTGGGTTGGTTTTTTTGTCTTTGGGAAATCGGGTATTTAAAACTACTCAATGAAAGAAAAAGTGTAACAAGGAAGGGAATGTAATCTACACTTCAGATAGGAAGGTTGGGTTTTTTTAACACTTTTGACACTTGTACTAAACTGAGCACAGATATTTACCATTGAAATCAGAGTATAAGATTGCTTCTTTAATCATGCTGTCTCTGGTAGAGATCTGATTTTGCGTTTTGCACTAGGTCATAGACTTGGTGAGTTCAGGCGTCTCTTTGCAGCATACCAACCCAGAAAGAACTCTTAATGGAGCTGTTTGAAGAAAACACTATGCTGATGATATTAGGCCTGTGTCAACATACAGAATTGATAAAGGAGGTACATCTACAGTGTGTGTGTAGGGAAGGTGACAGCAGATACACATATACATGAGTTTGTCCCTGAAAAATCCCAGGCAACAAAAAGAATGTATGGCTATTATAGTTGCTTCCAAACAGGGGATTAGAGAATACCAAAATGCCTGTTCTTCCTGAAAGTGTCACACTTCATTATATTAAGGCTAGTTGCCCAGAATAGATGCATTTGATTTATGTATTTAAAGTTGATTGGAAAATAATGTAATACTTAAGGCTTAGATACTATTATGAGGTTCTTTTAGTTGTTTATTTTGCATTACAAAATATGAGTATAATAATAAGACTATTATATTTTTAAATTATAATTATTAAATTATAATTATATATGAGTATTATAAAATTAAGCTTTAATCCAGTCAGGTTTTTTGGACTGTGGGATGACTTGCTCATTTTAACCAGTCCCATTATACCTTGGTAGTAAAAAATTTCACTCAAGTAGTTAATTATATGAGTATGGGAAAATCTGGCATGAAGCAGAAGCAGAAAAAAGAATAGTGGTCTCAGTCACTGAACAAAAAAATTATTTGTGACAAACAGAAAAAGGATAAAGACAAGCAACTCTTGTTCCCCAAAATGATAAACACAACAGCTTAGTTGAGATTTTCAGTGCATACAGTGGGTTCTATCTGGTACCAAGAATGTGCTGCCCAAGAGACCATGCAAGGGCACTGTCAACCTCCTCTGCTTCACTGCAAGGTGTCCTGAGGGAACCCCAAGATGAGACTCTTGAGTTACAGTGTGTCGCAGATTTGGATGCTGTATGGCATCCTCCTGAGCAAAATGATAGAGCTAGAAAGACTGTATTCTTTTTTTTTTTTTTTTTTTAATAGGTGAGAAGGAACTAGAAAGAGACATGATTGTGCAAAGGTAACTGTGCTGTGAAAAACAAGTGAGAGGAGGGAGAGGAAAATAATGCTTGAAGAGAGTATAAGCAAGCTTCACCATTTGGTCTGTGACTGACCTTCAGCAATGCCAATGAATGTCCTGTCCTGACTCCATACTAATCCAGCTGGCAGAGTTCTCTGGCAGAAGCAGCTTCCTCTTCTGCAGGGAAATTCCCTCTTAAAAATGGGAACCAGACGTCATGGCAGTATGACCTAAGCTACAAATGCAATTTTAGTCTCAGATGTAGAATGCTGAATGATCAGTAAAGTCAAAAACTATGCAGAACTTAAAAAATACCAGCTATGAGTCAAGTATGATAAATGTAGTTCATCTGAGTGAGCACCTAGAATTTAATGGACTAAAAATGGTTTCTGTAAGTAGTAGTAGGAAAATACTTGACTTTAGAAAAACAGACTCTGAAAGAATATGCAATGAGCTGAGAAATACTAAGTAACGTCTGAAAGATCCATATTGAAAGGTAAAGAGAAATTCAAGTGTTGAGCAATCCATACTTGGAAGTCATATTGGAAACCTGAATATCTGAGGAGGGAACAGAAGTAATTGTGGCTTAGCAGAATTAATAACACACTGAGAAAATTAAAATGGAAAGAAATAAGGCAAGTGGCTGAACACTATCATTTAGTATTGTATAAAGAATGAAACAGAGAACCAGTAAACTGATGAGAGCAACCATAAAAGGTAGATTTTCTAATTGGAAGGAGAGGCTGAGAAGGCCTAAATGCAAAAAGGCCTAAATGTGTTTTATTAAGGCTGAAGATGTGGTGTGAGGTGATCTGTTATTTATAGAAGATAAGTATGGATTTATTGCAAAAAAGTATTGGTTTTGAGAGGCAAGGGGCTAATCATGTAAGAAGTCACACAATTTAAGAGGAAAACTACAACTGTAGTAGTTTATAATAGCAACCAGATCTGTTGCTGTGGTTTGATTTTCCATATGATTCTTCTCTCTGTAAAATCATTGGCCTTGCTCCTGCCTATCAGCTGTCCATGCTCCTACTTTACCTGCCTTCTCTGCTTGTGTGCAGTTTAATGCCTCTTTTCTCCTCTAACCTGACAGGATGTATGTCAGGGTAAATTTCTTGCCCTGAAATTACTGTTAGAAATAGCTAAAAATTACTGGCGGTCCTGTACGAATGTACTGAAATGCAGTTCAGAAGAATTGCAAATATCTCAGGCACTGAGAGGTGATCTGAGTATGGGTCTCTCAGTTTTCCTTTGCGCCCTAATGCTAACTCAAATAGCACTGGCTGCTTAAAAAGTGCATGTGAAGAAAATGTGTCAGAAGTTTTGTATATCTGTTGGGAACGTGGGCCTACTTAGTGTATGAAACTCTATGATGCTAGCAAAAGATGCAAGAAAAAGGTGCAGAAATTCTTTGCAGAGACCTGAGATGCAGTACAATGAGAATATATGTAGCCTTCATTAAATATATGAATAATCTGCCAAGTATCTGATGTTGGATAAAACCCTGCTCAACTCGCACTTGTTGTGAAGATTAGTTAAATATTTGATACAATGCTTGAGGTTTCTTAGATGGCATAATAGTTGTCTGAAGGGAGAGAAAAATGAAGAAACAACAAAAACACCCTAATAA
>JAOEHX010030670.1:0-11731 GCA_025448015.1 Bolborhynchus lineola
CCAGCTCCTCTATTTCCCAGGTTCAGCAGCCCAAATAAAACTGCTGCACTTGACACCTAGAAACGTTAACTCGGACAATGAGAGTGTTAGAGATGCAAGTTTCCCACGGGTGACAGGCGCTGGGAAGAATTGAGGTAGATCGGCAAAGAGCGGAGAGCATGAGCCAGAGCTCGATGGGGTTTGCAGCTCTGGCCAGGCACATAGCGCAGTGGAGTGGCACAACCCACTGGTAGAAGCAGGTAACAGGTACATGGCTTTCTCGTCTGTGGGGTTGCTATGACACAGTGCAAACAGGGAAGGCTGAGGGCAGCTCCCAAGAGTGCATTACCCTCCCAGAGCAGGGTGCTGCCTTCCAGAGATGCCGTGGACAGCAGGGCCTGAGTGTTTGGTATTTAAATAAAGGCTGCAGAAACACCTTCTTATGGTGCAGATCAGATACAGTCAACGGGGATTTAACAACAGCATCAATCAGTTCAGTCATGCCTGAGCATGCCAAAATGCCCTCAGGAAACAGACTATAATAACTAAATAACTTTAATTCTTGCAAATTAGCATTGCAGATTATTCTATACAGGGTTAAGCTGGCATCACTTGTTTCAAGTAAGTGCTAGGGGAGCACTAGTGCCTCATTGGGAGAAGCTCACCTCTTGCAGGGGGATGGAGAGAAGCCTGCATAACCTGTGGGGTTAACAGGTACCAAATGTCTTCTGCTGTGTATAGGGACTGACATCCTCCACTCAGAATAGAAAGAAAGCCAAATTTAGAGTTCTTACAAAATTGCCAGAAAGAATTTGCAGAGTTTTTTTTTGCTGTTCTGTTTTGGTGTTTGGTTTATTTTTAATTAAAGAATTTGAGCTGTTGCACAAAGCAAGGTGGAATGAGACCAGAATTGCCAGCAGCTCTGTTTCTGCATGGCTCCTGCATGAGCAGCAGATGTCAGGCAGGTACCTGCCCCATGGTCAGCCTTAAAGCTGACTCAGCCCCACTTAAAACACATGAAGAGATCTCCAAGCAGGAAGGCAGTACACAGCAAAGCTCATTAAAGAAAAGCCTAATTGGCATCATCAGCTTTGCAGTAGGCTTTGATGTATTGCAGGGGCTCAGGAAGGCTAAAGAGTGGCATCACACAGATAGGAGATGGATGCTCCCCAGTGAAGAGTGTCTTCTGAACGCTGAGCCTCTCCCTGCCTTTGACAGCAGCTTATGGGTGTAATAGCTGTGGTCCTATGCTCAGGGAGCACCTGAAGTGCACAAAGAGTATTGATGAACAGTGTTAATATTACACACCACCAAGCAGTGTGCAGGAGCCAGGGAATGAGCAAAGGAGACCAAGCAGAAACAGCGAGCATGGAAAATGGGTGGAGTACTGCCTTTCACAGTAACACCCAGCAGGATCCCATTCCCAGGGCTTTCCTTCACATGGGCATCTAAAAAAGCAAGATGGATAAAAAAAATCATCCTCTTTTCAGCCAGAATTTAATCAAGCATTTAGCTTGCCTCAAAGGATGGTCTCAGCCTTATCCCAAAAAGCACATGTTGCACACCACAAAAGTATAAGTTCCATTAAAACTGAGCAGGTTTGGGAATCCAGGAGGCAGAACTCCATCTGTGCCCAGAAATGGGGAAACCCATCTGGGAATTGGTATTCCTTTGGAATACTTTTGGTATTTGGAGAAGCAGAAACCCAGAGGCAGAGGAGACAGTTCATTGCAGGGTTTTGGTGAGGCAGCTCTGGACAATACTCCCTGAACCACTAGAATGAGGGACTCAAAGAGGTGGGACCATCCCAGAGAGAGATGCAGGACCAACCCGCGGCTACAGCCTGCAAAGAAGATGCCACCACTGACAGGCCGTAGCCTGCCAAGGAGATGCCACCACTGACAAGCTGCAGCATTGAATACAGAGCATTACAAACGCCTTTCCATGCATTTTAGCACATTGCACATTAATTCTCCTTTCTAATGTAGATCAATGAGCACTACTTCTGCTCTGAAGTGTTAATTTCTAGAAAATAGACAAAAGTCTATTTAATTTACGCTCCAGACTTGGTGGGTAACTTCTCTGCAAGAACAGAGGAAGGAATAAGAATATAACAGGAAGATTCTGGGGACCTGAAGGTTGCTTGCTTATCTTCGAACCTTATGCCAAAACAATAAAACACAATTATCCTAAATTTTGCATGCAATTTCCAGCATTGTAAATCCTTTATGTAAGAATACATCAAAGCCCTTCTGCCTGCCAATCTCCTCTGTTGCTAAGGAACAAGCAGGCAGAAACCCTGATCTGGGAGACTTGAAAGACCTCATTAGAAGGCTTTGCACATCACTATCAGTGAAATACTAATTCAGTAAGGCTGATTGATACCCCTGTGTTATCAAGTTCCAGCGACAAGGAAGCTGCTCTACCTTACCTTCAGTCACTGTTGTTAACAGCAAAAAAAGAAAAAAGGTTTCTCACTTAAGCAACTGGAAACATTTTAATCCTAAAAAGCCAGCAAAGTTTTTATGTTCTGCGTACCTCACTTCTGCCCAGTGTGCACAAAGCTTGGGAAATTATTTACACACATTTTAAATTCACTTAACAACCCAGACTGCACCACTTCATTGAAATGTTTCCAGTTGTATAATCATAGGACATCCTTTTGAGTATCCTACTACATTGATCAGCACTGACTTGGAAGGAAAGCTGCTGATCCGGACAGAAACTTTCTGCCAAGTCCATGTCTTTCCTTCCAGGGCTCCGAGTCTCAACATCAGTGTAAAATGAATGTTGTTCAGCCACTATTAATTTTCTCTTCAATCTCACAGATCTCATGGCTCTCCTGGAACATGCTCTGTATGCACAGACATTGTTGTCGCATTCCAAGAAACAGTATTTTAGCCTCTTTGTTAAACCTCCTCCTCTGTTTTAAACCTGTACCACAGAGTTGAATTGATACACTTTTAAAGTAAATATATGTATGTATCCAGAAAATGCTATTTTAAATCTATTATTTTGCAGCACAGATGAGAGGTGCAGGGTCATGCTTTCCATGCACACCTAAGGAAAAGACAATTTACCCCACTTGTTCATGTAAGAGACTCTTTCTCCCACTATAAAAGTGAAGGAGCCACAGCAAGTGGTTTCCAAGCTCAAATACTCCAACAAGTAGGAATTTATCAGGTTTCACATCCTTTTCCACCCCCTTTTGAAACAGGGAATGACTGTCATCCTACCTCCCCCCAAAGAGTGACAGCACCAAATCATCACCAGACTGCACAATTGGTCATCTCATTAACTTGTAAAGCTAAATTAGGAAGAAAATACTTTGCAGCTTAATCAAAGCTACGACACCATGATTAATACACTGAAAAGTTGGAAAGGATTGACCCAGAAATGAATTCCCAACAGAGCAGGCATGCTTTGCGTCAAAATTAAATGGAGGGATGTGTCCAGGGGAGGAAACAATCACATTAGAAAGAGCTCAAGAACGAATTTGCACTGATGAGGTAAAGAATATCACAACAGTGATATTTCAACCATATTTCATTACTGTGCCCTGTGCAAAAGGAGCTATTTTTTGATCTAGATTGCAAACAAAGACAATATTTGACCCAGCTGTAAGTGAAAGTGGAGCATTATAGGATTTATCCAGGATTTTCTTAGGAAGTTCAGTTCAGCTGGCCAGCCTCATAGCCATCCCTGCATCCCTTCTTCAGGCAGCAAAAGCCCTGTCCTGTCAAACAGAAATATGTATCAGAAGCACCAGCTTTGTCAGGGAAATATCTCTTATTTAAGGAACAACAAATCCATTACCAAGCCACTTTTCTTCCCTGCCAAGATGTACAGCAAGTTTTCATTCCTGTTTCCATCACAGCAGTATTCTCCAAGATCTCACCAAACCTGTCACAAGAGCTCATTACCAAACACAGCATGTGCACATGCCATATGAGGTTGAGTAGGGTTTCAGTTTCTAATAAGGCTTCTATTTCAGGTTTTGGTGATAGAGAACTGAACCGTAAGTCGGCCAGGTTTGAAGTGATCCTTAGATCAGCCCAGGTCATCTTATCTCTTCCTCGTCTAGGGGTCATTTCATGTGGAATTGAGTTGGGAAGGGGGATTATCTATTGTAAACATCAGCCAGAGAACTGATGTAGTGCCACCATACCCTAGGGGATGCTAAGGACCCACTTGGCAAGGAAGAGGAGAAGTGCCCCTGTGGCGAAGCTGCTAGACAACACTTCTTCTGGCTCTCAGCATCACCAAGGGAGTCTTCTCTGACCCAATGTGGGTGTTTTCCAGTGCTTTATATTCACCTAATACATGAACTTTACAGTTCCCATTACAGTCTGGGTTTACAGTTCTGTCAGGCTGTGGGGATGTCCAGATGATGCCCAAACCTCCAGCCCACACACAGCTGCCTCCCATCCAAAATCTCATGGCAGCACCCAGTAAAGCTGTGTCACCCTCAGCATAAAGAGGAGAAGGAGTCCTGGCACTGCACTGCCTGCAGCCATGCTTCCTCAAGCTGTTAAGGTTTATTAATATTGCTATTTACCCTGGGTTTTTCAATCATCAGTTCATGCAAAAAGATTAATATTTACCTTGGTGTAAAAACCCAGAAAGCTGTTTACACAGCTCTTAATGCACAGCAATAGTTCAGCTGGGAACTCTGATCTTGGGCACTGTGCATATATATCTGGGCTGTTCTCCATACACCTGGTGATAGCAGTTTGAGAGGAACAATAAAAAAAAAAATAGAGGCAAATATTACCAGCCAACAGCTTGCTGGAGTTGTCTGCTTGGAGCTGCAGGTTCCACAGAGCAAATCACTCATTAGAAACATGCACAAAAGGAGGGTTTATTTGAGGCAGTTAAATAACAACAGCAGTTGTGCAGCTCAGGGCGTTGAAATTGATTTAATTAAACAGTTTTATATATTAGGAAAATCAGATTAAGCAAAACAGGCATAACTCAGAACTGTTACCAGATTTTTGAAGTTTCTCAGTGACCCACTTCTTTTCAGCTCAGACTTGTTGAATAATTCTTGGGGTGTTTGGCTGGAAGAAAGAAGAAGAGAGAACTGGGAGCTCCATTCATTTTTTTTTTTTTCCCCTGAAACTAATATGTAATTTTGAACTCACTCTGCTTGCAAAAGTGCTGCAAAACAGCAGGAACTTGTCAGCTTTGTGATATTATATGGACTTCCAGTACACAGACACAGCAAGAAATCCATCCAGAGACTGCACAGCGAAGATGCCTCACAGACATCACCCTGTGTCATCCAGGCATGGAGATTTCTTCCCTAAAGACAAAAATACCACCAAATCCTTCAACCTGCAGTTAAGCCAAACTGCATCATTCAGAGAGCCAGCATACATCCTATTTGGATTTTAAGACTCCAGGTAATGATGCAGTTACCACTTCCCTTATAAAGTGATCCCTATGATCCATAAGATTAATTAGTCCCACTTTTCAATCATTGCTTCCTAACACCAGGTTCAATTTGTATAATTTCAGCTTCCACCTACCAGTATGTGCCATGTCCCTCCTGCTTAAATGAAGGAATAACATCATTAGACATGAAGATACATGAAAGTGCTATCAAGTGAATAACATCACTGATTGGCACATTGGGAGATGAAGTAATTCAGAGCAGTCCTGCTGAGAAGGACTTGGGGGTGCTGGTTGATGAGAAAATGGACATGAGCCGGCTGCAGTGTGCGCTCGCAGCCCAGAAAGCCAACCGCATCCTGGGCTGCATCAAAAGGAGTGTGACCAGCAGGTCAAAGGAGGTGATCCTGCCCCTCTACTCTACTCTCATGAGACCCCCTTGGAGTATTGTGTAGAGTTCTGGTGTCCTCAACGTAAGAAGAATATGGATCTGTTGAAGCAAATCCAGAGGAGGCCATGAGGAAGATAAGGGGGCTTGAGCACCTCACATATGAAGACAGGCTGAGAAAGTTGGGGCTGTTCAGCCTGGAGAATGCTACATGGAGATGTCACAGCAGCCTTCCAGAATTTGAAGGGGAACTACAAGGATGTCAGAGAGGGACTCTTCATTAGGGACTGTAGTGATAGGAGAAGGAGTAATGGGCTCAAACTTAGGCAAGGGAAGTTCAGGTTAGATATAAGGGAGGAGTTCTTCACTGTGGCAGTGGTGAGATGCTTGAATGGGTTGCCCAGGGACATTGTGAATACTCCATCGCTGGCAGTGTTCAGGGCCGGCCTGGACAGAGCCTTGGGTGACCTGATTTAGTGTGAGGTGTCCCTGCCCATGGCAGGGGGTTGGAACTTGAGGATTTTAAGGTCCTTTCCAGCCTTAAACATTCTATGGTTTTATGATTCTATGAAACCATTGCATTTTGCCATGCTTTTCCCCTTTACAGTGGGAACAGGAAGCCCTTTCATGCAACAAAGAAACTCCAGTTCTTCTGGAGGCTGCAGTGAGGTTCATGCAGAGACACCCCCAAAAGCTGTGACCTTGTACAATGCTGCTCTGGCTCAAGTGGATTAACAGGATGAAACATTACTACAACTTTGTGGTGGAGTTTCAGGACCAGCTTCCTGTGTGATGCTTCTTTACATGTTCTCATTTTATCCTCTTGACTTATTTCTGAGGATAAAGCATCCAGGACTTGCCAATGCCTGAGCTGTGGCATGGCCTTCAGTCTTGCCCTGCTGATCCGAGCACTGAGGACTTGCTCAGGCACACATACATATGTACACACACATATATACATGAATATGTGTATATATATATGAGAAATATAATGCACTTCTTTTCCAAACCAGGACAATTCAGTCTAACAAAAATACAGCGATTGGTCCTTAGCACCCACCATAAGAAAAAAGTCAAGTTTGCTAACCTATGACCCTCAAGAGAGTGCCTTGTTAAGGCTATAGCCCAGATAGCTGTGAGTCCCTGCAGCAACCTACCCTCAATGCCTCAGCTGAAAAAAGTCATATAACAAAGTATAAGATTTTAATATTAGAAAGAGATTAACTTATCTAGTAACCACTTCAAAATCCCAGGAATTAAATGTCTGCCTGTCCCCTAATTGCCAGTAAAACTGGCTCACACACAGGGTCCCCAGAGGACCATACTCTCTCCCATACCCCAAACTGATCAAGTTTAGCTCTCATCATTAGCAGGCACATTTTCTTTTGGAATGAAAAAAAAGGGAAAAAAAAAAAAAAAAAAAAAGGCCCTTCAATCATAACCAGACTCAAGCATCAGATCTGAATTCCCTTTGCATCTGCAGATCTGAATTTCCTTCCTTATGTTATCTCACCATGAACCCAAGAATTAAGAAACCCACTTTCCCACTTTGGAAAGAAATACAACAATGCTGAAAAAGCTGAAGAGCTTCACAAAAATGGGATGGGCAGGGATGAAATATTCTGACCCTAATCTTTGCTTTATACCTATTTTCTTCAGGAGCAGGGTTATGGGACTGATCCTAGCTTGTACCAGCATGCTGGACCTCTCACAGCAACCCTTATGGTCCTCCCTTCCAGTGTTTTCAGAGCAGCCAGAGAAGCTTGAACAGATTAATGTCACAGAAGGATAATTCTTCACTTCATGTGTACATCTTGCTACAAAACCAAATTATATATACTTTAGTCCCTGAATATGGAAATAGTGATTTTAAATCCAGGTACTGTAAAACTATGAGATGCATGGGGATGAAGTTATTTTACAGCACTGGCTGAATAAAAGATTGAGAAAGAGCTCAGCTATTTTTCAAGCCTGCCTGACACTCTTTCTGGAGGAGAAATTATGGCAATGACAACCAGAAGCTGTTCATTATGCATTTGATATTGAGTAAAATAGCAAATTAATATTATTGCCCCTTTTAAAAAAACTTAGCCTGCCAAAATCAGTCTTGCTTCAACTATAAGGAAGGCTTAGGCATTCATTTTCTTTCAATACAATATATGTTTCAGTTTTCCTACTTGAACAGTTAAGTATATCAATAATAAAACTCAAGGAATTTATGGTTTATTTTAAAAGCCCATGTAGAATTAAGCAAGAGTCCAGAGCCAAAAAGCTTTATTTAGCTAGCTGTAGCTTTATTTCCTAGCTATTAAGAAGTCATTCATCATATCCAGTATTGTTCTAATGTACAGATTTTTCACTAATCTGCTTGCAAATTCACTCTGGCACCCAAGACAAATTCAAGCAATGAGAAAAGGGCGCTCCTGCAGCAGTCAGGTGATATACCTAAGAAATGCCTTGGGATCACATCCCATTTTCCAAGAAACCTGTTTTTTTCAACCAGCTGTGATGAATCATGATTTAGCAAGCTGTTCAGCAAATTCTCCATGACAGTGAATTCACCTAAAGCCCCATTTCCCAGCAGGGGGATGCTGTGTTTGTGGGACAGCTTGACAGGAGGAGCACTGTTCAGGTACATTGGGGATCATCACTGCCTGCAGCAAAACCTGGTTGCTCAATGGGTTGGTTTTATTCTTAGGAAAACAACACAAAATGAAGTTTAACCTGAGGCAGACAGTCCTCAAAGATGCAACCAGAGGTAGATGGTCTTCAAAGACACATTATCAGCTTGCTGAAGTTTACAACACTACTTTGATGCAGCAGGCTCTGCAGCAGTTACAGCTAATGTGTAGGAAAAGGTAGGTACTTCGCACTTGCTAATATTTCATCTTCAACACTATTATTTACTTAAGAAGTGTCAGCTTCTTAATCTTCACAGCATAAACATTCCCAGTTCATTAATGGGAAGCTGACACAATACAGTTGTGAATATGCTCTGCTTGAAGCAGACAATCTGTAAAAACAGTGGCATCAACCCGCGGGTGCATCAGCTCTTGGGGGGACCTACATTTCCTTTGCTCATAAATTAAAAAGACATTGGAGAATGCAGAAATGGAATAAATTGGAGGAGGTGTGTCAGCCTTGTGTCTCAGATTTTCATTGTCAGCACGAATATTTTTCTCAACTTTTTGGTTAATTTGAAGTTTCATCCACTTTTCATCCTAAATTCTCTTACGTATATTTTCAAACTGGTTGTCAAAAATCTCACCAGCTGTCACTAAACTGACAGCCGACTTTAACAGTTCCAAAAGCCAACATCTATCAGTGCCACGTGCACTGCTATTAGAGTGGCTCCTAAGAAAAAAACCCAATGTTTACCAGCTTACAAGCACTCCCAATCTTTTCTAAACCCTCTCTCAGGTACACAGGTAAGACCACAAGCCAAAAGGAACATCATCTCAGAGAGGCCAGAGTCTCTCACTTACAGGACACACTGAACTAACAATAGAAAAAACACATTAGAATACAGCTATAATGGTATTAACAGGGCTATAAAAGGATACTGTATAGAGCCTTAGCTATAGCACCATGAGGCAGATCACTGTCTTTAATATGAATTTAATGAACATGTCAAACGAGTTACCACCCAAATGCAGCCCTGAGTTCATGATTTTCTTATGGTTGGGTTCAGCAGGAGCAGAGAAGACAAGTAAATCGTATTATGCAAGGTGAGTATTCATCACATTAAATTTAGTAATAAAGAAAGAACATTCTCACAGGCTGACTTCCAATTTGACTAGTTAATGGATTATTAGATATTTTTTATAGACAGTGGAAGATTTGCCAAAAACATGTGAATGTATAGAGCCATATAAGATGAATGGTTAGTGTCAGTTAAACCTTCAAATAAATTATGCAAGCTTTTAGGTAACATGCAAATAGACATATTAGCATTAAAAATATTGCTTCATCTGATAATAGCCATAAATTCCCAATATTTCAAAGCATCTATCACTTGTTGGGCAATGACTTCCCCCTTAGCAAATTCCCAATTGCACATTTCTACCTCAAAGCTCCTGTGACCAGCCCAAAAGACTGCAGATGCATACCAAGAGCAAAGCCCTACCAGGCCAGCTGAACTAATGCATTTGTCTCCTGAAATTTGGCATGAAAATGGATCATTGAAGTAAGAGGTAGAGATGGAAAAATTACAGGTTTTCAATGATACTTTTCACAATGGCTTTCTAATCTACCATGCAGTCTTTTCAGCCTGAATGCCATAAAGTCCATTTAGCTGAAATGGGAGCATTAAATCCTTAATTTTACAGGGAAGCTGTGATCGGATCAAACTATCATGTTTGAACAGAACTTCTAAATTATGTACTTGAACTGGGCGATTTGTTTAATAAAGGTCACTCAGCACCAAGAACACAAGTTTGGAGATGTGATGAAGGTGAATTACTGTCAGTGGTGCAGTGTGGGCTGCTGCCATGCATCCCACAAGCCATCAGCTACAGGAAACTCACTCTTATTAAAATGAATGAAGTGACACATTAATTACCTGTGCAAATTTGAACTGCGAGCAAGCGTGCTGCTGCTAGCAGTGGTCCCCACACCTTGCCTGCACAGTCAAGTAGCACTCAGTCCTAGCAGTAGGATATACTCCACAGCCACAGACCCCATAGCTACACACCATGAAAGACAATCATCCACAGCTCCAGTAGGCTCCAAAGAAAATATGCAACAATTATTACCACATTTCAACCTCAGTTTATCTAATACTTTTGCACCCCATTGTCAAGTTGTTAAGACCTACACAGCTCATGAGCAACGCACCTGCGGTTTTTGTGTGTCCAAAAAGGGAGTGAACTGTATAGTCTCGACAGTGCAGAATTAAAGAGGAAATGTGGTTTTGCTTTTCTTTCATTGCTCTTATCTCCAATATACCTTATATTATAATATGCAGTTCATAACAGTACCATTCCTCTGATGCACTCAGTACTGTAGATGAAAGACTAAGTTACCGGCTATACAAAAAGAGCAGCAGGCTACCAACCAGTAGACAGAAAATTATTCATCAAAAGAATTAGGCAGTTACTTTTAAACAACAAATGAGTGCACAAAAGGTATCAAACCTATGAGGCAGATATTTCCTAGTAACAGAAGAGCTTGCAGAAGTGTGCTAATCAGGGAGAACCCTGGAAAATCATTGCAATAAGTTAATCAAATATATACGAATACATAAAAAGACTGCTCACTATGTCAGTAGATGTATATTATGGTATATATTAGGTGTATATTATGACAGCATAAACAGAGGTGGAGTCTACATGTATTACAGTGTTCCAACATCATCACAATACTACAGATACTTTTAAGACTTTGTACAATTTCAACCTTATTGCAAGGATTCAGAGCCCCTGCTTTTGAGCAGACTCCTTCAGTGCTGTGTGATTTACTCAGCTTAGGCACTGACATAAATTCAAGACTTCAGCCCTCAGAGGCAGCACCCTGTGATTTGTGCAGAAATATAGGAATGCATGCAAGGAGCAAAAGGAGGTTGCAAAGGTCAGATGTCTGCATCTGCTTTTGTATAAGATTCTGTTGTGGTTTAAGTTCAGCTGTAAATCAGCCATGCAGTCATTAGCTCACTTCCCCCTTCCTCCCCCAGCTCCTGGAGGGATGGGGAGGAGAATCTAAAGAATGTAACTCCCATGAGTTGAGATAAGAACAGTCAAGTAACTAGGGTATAACAAACCACTACTGCTGCCACCAATAACAATAATGATAAGGGAAGTAACAAGAGAAGAGAACACAACCTTTCACCACCCACCGACCGATACCCAGCCCGACCAAGCAGTGATCTAACCCCTCCAGGTAACTGCGGTATGCAAGGGCCCACCAGTGGTGGGAGAATGACAGCAATCAATATGATCATCAATCAAACTCGTTTATTTCATCTGAGGGTCC
>JAOEHX010030672.1:10868-24308 GCA_025448015.1 Bolborhynchus lineola
AACTTTTACATTCGAACCAAGCATATAGGACCTGCAATCTAAATCATACAAAATGTATGGGTTTGCATATGAAAAATCTAAGACTAGCCTTAAGAATTATTATTTCAAAACAATTTATATGTTAGTTTTAGCTCACCAGTTATTTTTAACTCTTTAGAAACCTTACTTTCTACGTTTCCTTTCTAATTACAGAAGTTGAATTCAGTAGGTTTAAAATTATTGATGAGATCCTTCTATATTATATGAGTTTTAGAGCCAGGATTCTTTACAGGATAATTCATATCATCCCAAAATTGGCATCTAGCAAGGTAAAATAAAATCATCCTGTAAATGCACCATATTCTTTCCATTAGCTATAATAGAATTGCTCAAGTTGTGCTTGGATATTTAACTTTCAAATATCAAAAGTCACATGAGATGAATCCTACCCTTTGAACGTGTAGAGAGCAACAATCTGCTATGAGTATATTCATATATATATATGTACAAAATCTATGTACAGATAAGATGATATAAAATACTGCTCACTGAAGTAAGATGGAAGACCAAAATTCCAAGTATTAAACTGCCATATCCACAAAACGTATCCTTGTTTGCTTATAATTGATATTCAATCAAGAATTTTATAAAATCGCCCAGGTAAATGAAATACAACATCTTTACTAGCCCACGAGCTTTTACATATGATGAGCTGGGCACCATATATAATGAGAACATTGACCATTTTGAAGTGGTTGTAATGTTATATGAACTAAACAAAGACAGATCAGGTTGCTAAAATGTAAAATTTTCTATACCACTGAAAGGTGCTTTATCACTTCCAGATACTGTAGAACCTGTGAACAATGTGCTATTGCCACAGTGTCTGAGATGCATGGAAAGTCTTTAATTCAATTTCTCATCTATATGAGTATGTTAACTGGCACATTAGTTCATGTTATTTAAAATTCTTATTCAATGCCTAAGTACGTGTAATAACCTGGCTCACAGGAATCTAGCAGTATTTTTAAACAGTCATGGACAGGTAGGTGTGCTGGCTTGTACCATGGTCCAGTCAGAAGCAAACCTAGTCCAATATCAACGCTCAGACAAATATCAGTCTGGGGAGTTTTGAGAGAAGTCCCTGACTTTTCTTGCTCAAATGGGCACCCACTGGGCATTGTAAAGTGTGCTAGACATGTACCTATAAAGCCTTAAAATCAGTGACTAACCATGGTAGTACAGAGCTCTTCAGGAGAAATCTTTCCTGCTTTGTGGTAGGTTTTGCAGCTGTGCTGAGCTCCTTCCTGTTACAGTTAGTTTGTTCCTCAGCTGTTTTGAGTAGATCTACATGCATACCTGTGCTACATTCAAATAGGAAAAATCAAAGAATATGCAGAAATGATGCTCCATGAAACCACTGCAAAGAGCTTTCAAACAACAGCCAGGAGTTTTTATTCTAATCTGTTCCTGCAGAATCAGCAATTTTATGTGTCTCCACTCCATCAAACTGTTAATTTTTCTATATTAGGTCCATGAGGACTCTATTAATGCACCTGCAAAGTCTGGGGAAGAGGGGGTTTTATTACCTTTGGTCAGCCAAAATTCACACTGATTTGTGGATTATGTTTATATTCACTTTTCAAAGCAGTCATATTTTTAAATTATTGGTGATCACAAATATATAAAGCTTGGGAAAGCACACGTTTATATATAAAAATACAAACAGCTAAAGAATTTGGTTATTCTTCAATTTGCATAAATCAATGCATGCATAGACATAGACATTTAAAAGCTCACCATATTTCATAATTACTTTGATATCATGCTAATGATACAGTTTGATGTGAATACTGAAAGTACATCTAATATCAAAATTCTGGTTTAATAATTTGGTTTAATACATGTCTCAACGTCAACCACTGTTGAAGCAACATTAAGGTAGATGAATTACACATGCCAAAGTAAGTCAAGCACTTGCAGATGCTGCGCTTTTCCCTTGATATTCACTGAGAAAAATTCATACATGCAAAAATTTTTGTCATGCATCAACAGTCATCAGATGAAGCAACTTGCTTTTTGTCTAATTCTGAAGCTGATTTGATTGGTGCTAAAGCCACCTAAATGCTGCTTAGGATTTGAATGTTATGTCTCCTCAATCCTTTTTTTATTTCAGTGGAAATATACTGGGATTTGAGGCTGTAGAGTTTTCAGAGCGCTTGGTACCATTAACAAATCAGTAAAGCTCATTGTGTTATGCCATGATCTAGGTATGAAAATAAATGAGAGCAGGAGAAAAGGCAGGTGTTGAATGTATGCTATTATTAACTGCAAATGAAATCTCAGCCTCACATTTTAAAGCCACAAGAGACCTTTCTTGCACTGAACACCCAGCTGCATTTGATTTAGAGATTTCAGATCTTCCACATCCCTGCTGGAGCCAGCTTTGTTGGCATGATTAAAAATTGCACCCAGCTAACAGTCCAAGTCTGTTAAACTGCTGGGCACTCTCACTGTCTCCATGGGGTTCTGGGGCAGTTTCAAAATTGCTGCCATATCACATGATAAAGCAGGATTAGCAGGAAAAGGACAGTAGGGAAAACAGAGAGAGAGAAATAACCTCTGCAAATATAAACCTGTGCAATAGCTGTATGTCACAAGCAGAGACTTCCCTTATGCCAGAGTCTCTCACAGTGCTCATTGCTCTGACTAGCAAAAACTGCAACTGCTTTGCAATCTGCAGGCTCAGTCATGCCTTTCAGATTTGTCCCAGGGCTTTTTTCTTGGAATTTCTACAATTTGATTTGTCTTCTTGATTCATTAAGTAATACTGACAGGGTGTAGCGACACTGTACAGCTGTGCTTGGCACAATGGTTCCTCTTGGGCTGTTTGATTTTTAAAAGAACTATTCATGACAATTGCTACTTTGTGCTGACCTAAACCTCTCATTTTCAATTAACATTTTCCAAGCAGTTCAAGTCACCCTGCCATGGCCAATCTGACACAACTTGATCTGGCAGACCAGGCTGTAATTTTGTGCTGTGAACAAATAAATCAATAAACTGTGATAGCCTTTCAGAGATGGGCAGAGCTCAGATATGAGTAAAGGAGCACAAAGGAAGCACAGAGTGCAGAGATAAGATAAAAGAGGTTGGAAAACTTTCTGTATCTCTGATGTCTTCTAGTTCTTCATTTTGCATAGAAGTTCCTTTTGTTTCCACCTACCTTCTGCATGTTTTTTGATCAGCTTTCGTTTCCTCCCCCTTCCCATTCTTGAGATTTATCCTTAGGTATGAAGTGTGATTGGTTCCTAAGCCCTCCTGCAGAAATCACTGTCATTGCTTATTCTCACTCCACTGGTGGGGGACAAACAGCGGGAGTGCAGCTGATCAGTTGAGAGTGAGACTTTCATATTTGCAGTAGCAAATGTTGTGGGAAGATTGTTGTTTGGTTGGGTTTTATTTCCCTCATGTCCAGTCTAGCACAACAAGATCAAAGTACAAACAAAAGGGAAGAAGAAAGAGATTGTCCTTGTCCTCCCTTTCTGGTTCTTATCCCTACTCATGCTGGTCTCTGCTGCACCTTTAGACTGGTGAGTGCAGGCTCCTGGGGTGTGGGGAGGACAGGCGGGACAAGGTGCTTGGGAATCAGCTGTCGTTAGAACAGCCAGTTCACGTCAATTAGATTAGACTGCTTCTAGCTCAGCCCTGTACCTAAAATCATCAGATTTCTATTCTTTTCAGTGGGAATATACATGGATTTACATTAGCATGTGTGCATAGAACGTGGTTTATGTTTATTTTTGACACACTAATGTTCCATGTGAGCTTCAAAAATAAATGCATCAAATGTATATCAGAGCCACTGGACACAAATCCAGTATCAGCACTATTTTCTCTCACTCATCATATTTCATTTTTATGCAAAAAGATTCCTACAGCATCTTCCCCATAGTATAGAACACATTGCTAGCCATTTGATATGGTAGGATTTGGTCTTCACTATCTTCACTATCAATAGAAAACCAGTTCCTTTTCAAACATTTTTCTTATGTAGCTCATTTATTTTATTAGCCTTGTGCAACATGGATGTGACTTTTCCTACAGGGACAAAGAACTATTAGAAAATAAGCATGCACTAAGAGTACCTTGGGTTTGATGTTTTCATGATCAGGAGGCAGGGAAAAAGACTGTGATGAAGTCAGCTCTCTGGGTCTTGATGGTAGTGTGCCTGGTGACTTGTCTGAGACAGGAGATCTGCATTTTAACACAGGTGAGGTGGCAGACTGCTCAAGTCTTGGAGAGGAGGAATTAGACCTATAACTTGTGTACACCACTGAAGAATTAAATTGCAGTGGATAGGAATTAATATTAACGGTTTGTGGAACAGGTGGAGTAGAATGAGGTCGTGAGAGGGACCACTGCTTTGAGGTGCTTAAAGGGGTAGGAGAGGAGACACTTATCTTCTGAACAAACATTTGGGATAAATCTGATTTAGATCTAGAAGATGGATGCAAAAGACTTGGGGAAGGAGATGTCTGTTTTTCTTGGGTTGGGGAGAACGCACCACTAAGACTGGTAGAAGAAAGCAAAGGATATGACTGGCAGGTAAAAATGGGTGAGTAACTGTGTACCCTCTGAGACTTCTGAGGTGTCTGGGACCTGGAAGCAGCATACTGCACCCCTCCTGGGGAAGGAGAGGTAGGGTGTGCAGGGGAAGAGGGTGCTGGGGGATGAGGAGGAGGCAGTGTGGACTGCAAACCTGGAGAGGCAACTGATTTCCTATGGGAGAAGATGGGGGATGACAGAGGACTTTGGGAATCCAGAGAAAGTGTTCTGCCTGAAACATGGCTTTTAGGAGAAAGGGACCCTGCCTGAGGGGTGGGATGGGGCTTGGAGGGTAAAGACTGATGCTGAGCCCACCGTGAAAGCCAGTATTCCTCCCTAGCGGGAAAATCTGGCCTTATAGGAGGGCTTGAAACAGATTTCTTGGGAGTTGGAGTAGTCGTTTCAGACTTTCGATCTACTGCAAATGTTGAAGAACTCAGAGGGCTAGGAGAAAATGTGGGACAAGAAGCAGGAGAAACTGGTCTCCTCTGGGAAGAGCCTGATCTTAAAATAGCAGTCAAGAGGGTCAGCCTGGTTGGCAGAGGGGATCTGGCTCCTGCTTTCGCTAAATTTCCTCTAGATGACATTGGTGTGAAAGGCTCATTTATGCTACATATAGTAGAAGAGGAGCCATAAAGAGAGGGTGGAGACAAAGGTTTAGGGCTAGGACATAATGAGTGTGTTATTATATGTACAGGGACAGGAGATAAAGCATTCAATCTTTTGGAAGAACTGAGGGATAAAGACTGAGCTGAAGATCCTTGAATTTCAGCTGAACATGAAGGACTGGGGGAAAGACTTGGACTCTTTGCTGGAACAGAGGATGTGGTGAAGCCTCCCATTTTGCAAACACAGCCAAAGGTAGAGAGACTTGGTGTTTGTAGGTTATCATACAATTGAGGAGTGGAGTAAAAACTGTCTGATGCAGAAGAGGATGTTTTAGGCATGGAAGGAAGTGAGCCAAGAGGAACAGAAGCAGACTGAAAGTACAGAGAAGAATCTTGCTTAGAAAACGCTGTCACTGGCTGCCAGTTGTTACGGGAGTCTTCCAACGAAGAGGCTTGATTCAGGTTAGCCTTGGCACCACACGCTACTTTCTGGTTAATTGGAGAAATTAAGTGGACAGCAGGTTGTTTAGAGGAAAGATGATCAGAGATGGAAAGAGTAGAAATTAACTGGAGAAAAAAGAAAAACAGAAATATTAAAATAGGAGAAACCTGGGGAACTGTTAAGCACCCCACATTTCAGACCATTGGTCATGCAAACAGTGTTTTCATTAGTACTGCTCTGTGGCTTAAAAGCACAGGTCTGTCTTAAATTCAGGTATACAATCTGATGGATAAAGCTCTCAGGGTATGTGACAGACTAGTTGTGTGCTATTTTTTTTTGGACCTCAGTTTTGTTGACATAAACGAGGTTCAAGGATACAGTATTTTTTGTTTCAGGTAAAACCCAAGACAGTTGTGCCATCAGTGTCCAGACTCATGTGATAACCATTCACATTGCATAATTACAATAGAAAGTAAGAAAAACGCAATATTGTCCCATCTCACTTTACCAGTTCAGTGGAAAGTAGCCTTTCTGAAAATGACATTCAAGTGAAGTACTCATTTTCTTATTCAGTAAACAACACCTTCTGAAGCACTGTGATATTGGAACAAGAAATTTGCTCAGAACTACTTAAACTAGACATCCAGTTTGTTTTTCACTTTCCTTGTCATTCATAGAGCAGCGCATTTGACAGTTCGCAGGCACATAAGAGTCCTTATCCCCTTCTCCACAATCTTACAATACACTAATAAAACAGTAATGAGCTCTTTCATGGGTGCCTTTTTTTCTAAGGGCTATTCTAATTAGGATCTGTCAAAACTAATTAGAGTGCACAAGTATATTATCAACTTTTTATACAGTTTTATGCTTCTAAAGAAAGAAATTCTCTCAAAATCTTCCAAGTTTTTATAATGCTGAAATTAAAAACTGGGCTATACACAATATGAATAGAAGATATCAGTGTGAAATAGTGAGCTAAGTCTGTAACTGTAAAACCAAAAGGCTAATAATTATCACCTGACTTTCAACTGGGCATTTTGAAAGTGAACACATTTACTCTAATCCTTACAAACGTCATATAAAATATAAACTCACCTATTTATTTACTGTTTGATACTCTGTAAATATTATGCAATTCTATAAAAGACTATTATACAGTTTAGTTTCTACAGTCATGACTTGTGCAATACTGTGGCTCAGCTTATGAATTATATTTTTTTATACAAATATCTTCCCCGTAAAATAAATGAATTATTATGATTGTCATGGTTACTATTTTTCTGTCACATAGTATTGATGCATCACAAAACAAAAAATAGACCAAATCAAATGATAGTTTTAAAATGAGAGGCAAATGCTGGAAGAATCTCGAAGAGAAGAGCAAGACTTCAGACTTTTAAGGGCTAGCCTATATGTAAAAGGCTAAATGTGGGCTATATATTCAGATCAGAACCCTATTAGGCCTATTAACTTGAAATAAGTGAGCTCTCTCTGCTAAATGATACTCTCTAAATAGAAAGCATTGTAAACTGAAGATACTATCTGCATAAGATAGCGTCAGAAAAGCCAAAGCTATGCCTTGATTTATGGAAATAAAAGCCAACAATTAGAATGCCTTTACAACTGCACTGATTTCCCCTTATTTTATACGTGCACTAAGGTGTCTCATTTTGAAATGGAAAGCCGATAGACATATACAGGGCAAATATCAGAATATGAAAATTAATATCAATGATATTGTATCATAAATTCTAGTGGATTAAGAAATAGTAACTTTATTTGAAAAAGCTGCTAATTAAGAATAAGAAAATATACTGGAAATTGAGAATAATTTACCAACATTTAATCATTCTGAAAAAGAATTCTTAGATATATCGCAAACCATGAAATTATTTAGCAAGCAAAAAAGCAGCATGGTAATACATCTGATTGGTAAACTGGAGCAGCCTCCTGAATTTAATAATGAGTTCCGGAAGTTGATAACTAACAAAGCAGAAGAGGGGAATGAAATCTTTATTCCAAAATAAAAAAAAATTTCCTTACAAAGAAAATGGATTAAAAGAAAATGAGGAAATAATATGAAGCTACATAATGAAAGAGCAGGATGTGCAATGACTTTTAATTAATTAATAATTAATAAGAAAGATTTATAAGCAGCTAGGAAAATATCTGTGGTAGCAGATGATAAATTTGCCCCTGTGAGTATGATAAAGACATTTTGCAGCACTTCTTCCAATTTGAACGCCACTGAACATTTACATCCCGAGATAATTAAGCCATTATTCAAGCCTTCTGAAGAGATCCTACTGTTTTATTACAGTATTAACTACATTATAGATGATCGCCCTCTTATTTACAAGATCATAGAATCATAATCAAAGTTGTTTGGAAGTGACCTCTTGAGGTCATCTATTCCAGCCTCCTACTCAGAGCAGGGCTGTCACCAACACCAGCAGGTCTGGTCAGCTGTGGCTGCTTCTCATCAAGTACCTAAACCCCTAACAGAAATGGCTCCAGCACCTCTGGGTAGCCTGCATCAGTGCAGCACCACCTTTCAGTGAGGAAGAGTCTTCAAGTGTCCAGCTGGGACCAGACCTACCATGCTTCAAGTTACAGACATTGCTGCTTCATATGCCACTACAGAGAGGACTTTGGTTCTGTCATCTCTGTAACTGCCCTACAAGTAGTCGTGGGCTGTTTCATGATGCCTCCTTGGCTGCCTGTTGGTAGAAATCTACAGAGCCAGCTCTCTCAGCCCCAGGTCATGAGTGCCTATGCCACCTTTATGGCTTTGTGCTAGACCCCTATTCCCTTCTTCACATCTCTTGAATTTGGGGCTGACTGGCCACCAAACTGAGCATGGTTTTACAGGTACAACCTCACCAGTGCCAATAGGTGAGATATGACTTGATCAGTGGGATTTGCTTTGCCCTGTTTTTTTCTCTTCAGTTTCTCTACTGGTTTAAAACACTTCTGTAGTTGTACCGGAGTAGTGCAGAGGGAGTGAATGACCAAAGTAGACGTGCATTTCTTTGGTCTGTGATTCAGCTGCAAGCCTTTTTGTCTTCCTAGGCTCACCACAGATATACATTTCCCAAAAATGTATGAAGACAGTTGAAATAGGTTGCACTATTGCCTTAGGACAAAGGGATCAGGGAACTTGAAAAAGATCTTT
Source organism: Bolborhynchus lineola (assembly GCA_025448015.1). Taxonomy (NCBI): domain Eukaryota; kingdom Metazoa; phylum Chordata; class Aves; order Psittaciformes; family Psittacidae; genus Bolborhynchus; species Bolborhynchus lineola. The sequence goes on from JAOEHX010030672.1 coordinate 19,681, forward strand.
ATGCCTCATGGATGACGATCCCAGAAATATAAAAGAGTTCATAGTTCTAGTATTGAGCCTTACCCAGGAGATCTTTGGCACATTTGAAGTGGCAGAGCTGAGCTGGGTACAAGGCAAGTGGTCTCGTGAGATCACATTGCTTTGGAAGGGTACAAAAAAATGTGGTTACTTATACCAACAAAGCCATGAGATGTGCTGGTCAAAAAAGGAAAAGGGAAAGTGTGACAAACTGAGGGGCAAAAAGGCAAAACTCATGTCTAAGAGAAGAACTGATTCAATGTAGACCTTGTCCTGGGGCTGGTTAGCCATGCTTTGATCTCAGTAGAATTCATTAATAGGAAAATATAAATTCCTTACCAAGCCTGTGACCTGAGAACCAGACAGTCAGAAAGAAGCACTGGTGACTGTGGAAAACTTGACAAAATCTCAGGAGTCTTAAGAAAGAAAGCTTAAAAAAGCTACAGGATGTTATTTTTTTTCTGTACAGTCTTGCAAAAAATCCACCCAATTTCTGGGACGCCTTTTAAAGAAACAACCCAAGTAAGCCTGGCAGAATCTGTATACTGAACACTGCTGAAATAAATTTGTATTCCCCAAGAACAGTTATCCTTTTGCAGTTTGCTTCCTCTACACAGATTTTTCTGTGCCCTTATATCTTCCTCAGGTAAAATTCCACTGACTTCACTGGGAGTTTTTCAGAAGAAATGGATATTTCATAAGGGTATGAATCCAAACCCAGAGTGGATTTATTATTCACAATTTCCTCAATCAAAAATTCACATTGAATGTGATGAAAAATTGAGTGCCACCAGTATTTCAACACCAGATTAGGCAAATAGGAAGTCCTATTCATTTTCAGAGACAAAGTAGCCATGCTTAAATCTTATATTTTTTAACTATCAATGAAGAATTGCATCTTCAAATGACGAAAACCGTGTCAAGATCAAAAAATAAAAGGTCTGTATTTATTCCATGTATGAAGGATATTGCGATTTTGCTAAAGTTACAGTTTTCCTCTGCGTATACACCCTTGAAAACCATCTGTGTTCTTTCCAAGATGGGAGACATTAACTTTTCACACAGTAGATCATATTGATGCATTTTGAAAATGAAACATCTTAAAGATCTTTTTTGAATTGTCCCAGTGACAACTTAAAATTTAAATAAATCAATAAATGTACCGTAAAAAGATCAGCGTAAAAAGATCAGCATAAAAAGAGCCTTTCATATTCATTACTTCTTTACACTTGTGCAAAGTCAGTGCTAACTAACAATCAGAATAATGGATTTTTTTTTTTTTTTTTAGCCTCTTTACCATAAAGGATTTCAGCAGGTGCTGAAAACAAAAGCTAGACCTGGGAAGTCTGATTCTACATATTCAAATAATCTACAGGCTCCACTGATTTCAGTCAATTTAGTCTAGCTAGGAATCTAAAATCTTCTGGTTAACTTGCTGTGAGATGAGCTGCTCTTAAAGGAAAGAACAATGGGTTTGCATTAACTGTTCCATGTATACACCAAAGCCATAGAGAGAAGCAGCAAGTCAGAAGGGTTGGGAAAATACATTAGAGTCCAAATGCAACAGGAATGGCCAAAAAAATGTGAATTAAAAAATAAATTGGCCAAGCTGCTTTACAAAGTGACTCAGTCCATACCCTGAAAGCCTTAGAAAGAAAAGGCTAGCTCCATAATTTAAATAACAGGTTACCTGATGTTTTTGCAGATCAGCAGTACTGTGGGAAAGTACTGCACCTGGAACATACCCATCGCCAGCAGGTTTCCCCGCCCCAGTTCCAGGGGAAACATCGGATGTAGCCAGCAGCTGAGCACTGATGGGACCATAGCCATTGGAAGGCCGAAGGGTGTTGTTCGAGGAAGCAGCTACTTCATCTTCTTCACCTGAGTCCGTAATCAGGATAAACTCAGCCTTAAAAAGGTCATTCTCCTGCATTTCTCCTTTGCTCAAATTACACCACGGGGACTGGAAAACCTTTCGGATGCTGTCTGTACGGACGGCTGACACACAGTCTTGTCTGGCCCCACTCTTTAAGGCCAGCTCATCAAAGACCGCACTAGACTGCAAAAGATACAAGGAAAAAAATCCCAATTAGCTGCTTTTGTTTGTGCATCCCAAAATGCAAAGTAGTTTTGACTTGCAGTGGTGGCTGCCTGTGCATTACCAAAGGTGCAGAGGGCAAACAGAATTTGGGCATCAGCACCCAGCAGAAATAGTCTGCCCAGGGAGTTCCCCACTTCCACCTCCCCAGCTGATGTTGCAGAACTTCCTTCCCAGCATCTCACGGAGCAACAGGGGAACACAGCAGTGGCCCAAGCCTGGGGCTGGTGCAGGAACCGAAAAGGAAGGTGCAGTCAAGCCAAATGAGCTGTCAAAGCAGACTATGCCAGACATGATGGGAAGGCAACCCAACCGCGAGATCCATGGGAGCAGACAATGCTCCTCAGAGGAGTCTGACAGAAAAATCTGGGACAAAACCTATACATATTAAAGAAGAAACAAAGGCCTTTATGCCAGGGCATTCTCTGAAGACAGCAGACAAAGAATCTGAGGTCAGAGAGCTTTACTGTTTCTTCAAGCTTGTCAGCACAGGCTACAATTGTTCTTATTTTCTGCAATTTCCATTCCCATTGTGTAACTTCTCAAGCGTGCTTTGGATGACAGTGGGAGTAGTGCAAGCTGGGCATGTGACGCATCCCAAAATCATTCCATACTGAAACTGCTATAGTAAGTCATATTTCTCTTACAGCAGGAATCAGGTGAAAGGATAGGAATATTGTGGACTGCAAGAGAAAGCCTCTAGATGAGGATCATTTTTTAATCCAGCTGGAGGAATATTGTAATTACAAATTTCAACTTCACTTGCAGTTCCATGAGTTCCTGGAGCTCAGTTCTTGAAAAAAATATTGGACTGTAATGGGGGATATGACTATGGAGGTGCTATTTTCATTATTTAATGTTGGCTTGGTTTGGTTTATAAAATATTGTTCAGATTCTAGACAATTTAAAAGAGGGAATAAGCTGTGTTATGAAGGCCTCACTACTGCTCACTTGCCAGGAAAGTTTTTTCTGCCTACAGAGAAACACAGGGAAACAGATGTGAGGAAAACCTGATTCTGCTTTACCAGGCTGTTACTTACAGCAAAACCAACTCTGAGTGGCTGGGAATGTAACTAAATGTAACATCCTGGGGATAATATTGCAATGCATGTCTCTTCAAGCACATCCATTCTCTGCCAAGACCTAATCAGTTTTTAGACAGACAGGACACTGAAAATGCTGGAGCATGTTCAGGTCAGAAGTTTGTGAACTCCTGTGAAAAATTTATGACATGCAAGAGCATCCAGAACTGCAGCACCAGCAACGTCCTAGAGAAGGAGCTGCTCTACAAGAGCAGAATCACCATAAGCATTAACATTAACCAGAGGGCTGCAGTTGCTTCTCAAGCAGCATAGAATAAAACAAGAGACTGTTAAGTATTGGGAGGCAGAAAGTAGCAACAAACACTGTGGGCTTACCAAAGGAAGGAGTACAAGCAGTGCTGGTCTGGTGGCTTCACTATCATAAGTAATCATGGGCATAAGCTTCCAAAAACAAAAAACAAGCTTCCACTTTGACACACTACTATGCAGCTATGAAAGGGATTGGCATCTTTGCTGGAAGCCACAGTACAGGATTTTGATGAAACCAGCATACCGTGACCAATTCTTGGTCAATTCCCATGTGATAACACTCACTGCACACCACCCTTGCTCCCATGAAGATCAGGAAGGAATCCCAGTTTGTCTGCCAAGAATATAGCCTTGCATGACTGACAGAGGGGAGTATCAAGATGGGCAAGGGATTCATTCCAATACAAACTCTCCCAAAGGCAAAACAAGCTATTGAGCAGGTATCAGCCTTCTCTTGCGCAAAGATTCTGCGTCTCTGGTAAGCTTGGTAATTAAAATCAATCACAAGCCAAGGAACCACTCAAGAGAAAGAGCAGCAGTTCAGTGATGCTCAGGATAAAATTATCTGTATTCTTTGAAAAGGTGGAAAAATTAGTGCAAACAAAAATCTACCTTATTTATAATTTCTTTATTGCTCAGATCCTTTGGGTCCTCTGGAATTGTTACAAGGAACTTAGAGACATCCAAAACCTCACAATGAGTTGGAAGTTGTCCAATGGATGGTACAAATGTGAAGGTCAGTGGTTTGGTTCCAGATTTTTCAGAAGTCACCTAAAAAAAAGCATAATTAGTCCAACATTTTATCCAAATAAAGATAATTTTAGTCAAAGTAACATGAATTGTCAACTTAACTTACAAGCATACTATTAACTATAGCAGTCATTGTGGGTTTTTATTGGGTCACAGTTGTGGGGTTTTTTATGTACATATATGCATATGTATATCTCTGAGAATGGAGACCTTGGGCCCACTGTAGGAGAGGATCAGGTTTGAGATCATCTTAAAAAACCTGAATGTGTGTAAGTCCATGGGACCAGATGAAATCCATCCATGGGTCGTGAAGGAGCTGGCAAATCAAGTTGTTAAGCCACTGTCCATCATATTTGAAAAATCATGGCAGTCAGGTGAAGTTCCCAATGACTGGAAAAAGGGAAATATAA
>JAOEHX010030674.1:0-14672 GCA_025448015.1 Bolborhynchus lineola
TTACAGTCTTCTTCAAACTTCATACATACATCTATAAAACTCATTCAAATGACTTTGTAGTAAAGACTTTTTTCCCCAAATAAAGATAGAGCACAGACTAGCTTCCTTTTCTGAGAAATGGTGCATTACTTTAGTTTCACAGTGTGTACTTTTCTGTCATAGAGAAGAGATAATATAATAAATGGTCCTCTAGGAAGATCTTTAAAATCAATATCTAAATCACCAGGGTTATACATTTCAACAAATAAAAGCTTTGAATTATGTCACACAGCAATACAGGACTGGCTAAACCTTTAGAGTTAGCAGTATGGCAGATTAGCTTTCTAGCTTTTCACCTTTAAAAGTAGCTTCAGATTCTGGTGCCAATTTACCTCAGAAATTAAATGAGCTTGCAATTTTCGTACTAATACCTAGTGGTTAGTCTCAAGAAATTGGTGTCTGGTTCTGGATGATTACCAGTGCTAGTTTAATACAAACTTATCACTAGCATAGCAGGTTGGTACAGTATTAGTGAGGTGCATTACATTGAAAGAGAAATTCATAGTATATACTATAGCTAAAGTTACAGTCCTGAAAAGAGTGTGCAGACAATTCACTTTAGCATGGCCATTTTTCAAGAGTTAAGCCCAGTAAAGAATTAATATTCAAATGGAATTTCCTTCTCTTCCAGCACATCAGATTTCAATCATGCTTTGGAAAAAGTAGAAGAAACACAGCTAAAAGTTGAGCAGAGAAGTGATTCAGAGCAGCACTGCAGAGAAGGACTTGGGGGTGCTGGTCGACAAGAAACTGAGCATGAGCTGGCTTCAGTGTGCACTCACAGCCCAAAAACCAGCTGTATCCTAGGCTGCATCAGAAGAAGAGTGACCAACAGGTCAAAGGAGGTCGTCCTGCCCCCCTATTCTACTCTCATGTGAGACCCCACTTGGAGTATTGTGTACTGTTCCTGTGTCCTCAACCTAAGAAGGACATGGAGCTGCTGGAACAAGTCCAGAGGAGGGCCATGAAGATGATAAGAGGGCTGGAGCATCTAACTGGTTAAGAAAGTTGGGGCTGAAGGCTGGAGAAGAGAAGGCTGCGTGGAGCCTCATAGCAGCCTTCCAGTATCTGAAGGGGGCCTACAAGGATGCTAGAGAGGGACACTTCATCAGGGATTGTAGTGAAAGAACAAGGGGTAATGGGTTTAAACTTATGTGGGGGAAGTTCAAGTTAGCTCTAGAGGAATAAATTGTTTACTATGGGGGTGGTGAGACAGGCATAGGTTGCCCAGAGAACCTGCGGCTGCTCCACCACTGACAGTGTTCAAAGCCAAGTTGAACAGAGACTTGGAAAGCCTGGTCTACTGGGAGGTGTCCCTAAATCATTCTAAGCGTCTATGACTCTATAAAATTTTACAGTTGTGATGTACTTCTTCTGTAGATGAACAGTAGCAGTTCTAGCATTCCACAAGGATTAAAAAATGTATTGAAAGGTATAAAATTATCATTTGAAGAAATAATTAAAAGCCTGTAAGTGACATTTCTTTCTCTGTACAATAGACACACATATACCCCATTGTCTAGATTTAATGCAGACATAGTAATAGACATAATAGCTGATATGTTTTTATCTCCATGTAAGAATGAAAGCCCTTCCTGAACAAAACCTAACCAAATTATATGGTCATGGAACACTTTTTTATGTATAAAGGTTGTGGGATTGGGTTAGTAAATATTAATTCACAAAGCTTTCATTTTATCAACTACAGATACATATTCTAAGATCAGATCTTTGTAGGATAAAATGAAATTAAAAAAAAAAAAACAAACAACAAATGAAAGAACATAGCTTCTTTTTTTCTATTTATAGAACAAGTGGAGCTCTTATATAACAATTTTTTGAAAGGCATCAAAGGTTTTCATTCCTTAAGTTTGTTGTTTCACATCCTCTTGGAAATGTCTCCTAAATGACAAAGGTTGAGTCTTGAATACTTTTTAAAATATTAGCATTTTTTATAAAAGCTCATTTGAATCTGCAGTATTTCTCTATGAAATACAATATAATCAAATTGCTTATCCAGATCCACACTGCATTACTCTTTTTATAATAGTGTGATAGCTGCATTCATTAGAGTCATACTGTCATAAAAGCCAGACAAAACCACTGAGGAATCAGGACCCTACTCTTTTTATATACAGAACATTTTTTTTTTTTCTGAAAACAAAGCCTGAATATTTTCTACTTTGCATATTTTAAATTATCTATACCAAAAAAAGGAATAACATCTATTGCCAAGACCTACACACACAATTCATTATGTCTGGAAAGAGAGAACAGGCTTAGTACATTAAAAGTTGTTAAATTTTTATTAGACCCTGGCTAGTTAATCCATAAAAATGACCAAAATGCTTTTCCTCAAAGTTTAACAGCTTGCTTACATCATGCTGTGAAATAAGTAAGAATTGAGGAAGCTCAAGTTTTGCAAAGTATTATCTTTTCATACAGTTGCTTATCATATGAAGCATGCAAATAAACAGCCTTGTGCAAGACACTGGAGTGATTTTAATTAATATCTTGTATTATGGTTAGTGTCTTTTATACATTATTTTCATCTATGATTTGTTCTGAGTGCCCTCTACTGAAAAGTAAGATGAAGTGATTAATTGTCTAACACTCAAATATATAATGCTTACAAAACACATTAGACAGCTGTACATTGTGACAAGATATATGTATTTGTATATGAAAAGCTTTAAATCAAATTTACTATTTCAAAGATAACTGTATTATGTGTACGTGTACATATATGTATTAAAAATCATGGTTTTGTTACTTCTGCTTCTAAATTTCTGGTTCTTTTTTTTTGCTTGTTTGGGGTTTTTTTTAATTGATCTTTTGGTTTTATTATTATTATTAAAATTAAATTATTGACAATATAATTAATTATTAATAATAATAATAATTATCTAGGATTATATAACAGCGGAAATCCAGTGCATTTTTTTTAATAATAGACATATCCTGAGAGCTTAATCCAAACCCTCTGGAAGTCAATAAGAATATTCACATCATCTCAAGTGGCTTTGGATTGGTCCTAAGTAGGTATTGTATAACATTAATCAGTTACACAGACAAATTTAGGACTGTTTTTTATAGGACTGTTAATTTTTTATAGCCCTATTGCTACTATAGGGCAATAAAAAATTAGAGAAATCAAAAGCAGCAGATTGTTGACATTTTGACACTGAGAAACCAGTTACAGATCCATATTTGAATGTTACATGTACATATATAAAAATATGCATATATCTCTCTCTACAACAGTTAAAATGAGATATTCATCTTGAATGCTTATTGAGTTCTTACTGTTCAGCAAGATTCCCAGGAACTATGAAACATCATGGTTCTACTCAGTTGAGATTAAACAAAATTCATACTTCAAAGTGCTGCATTAATCTATTTTTCAAGCATTGCATGCATCATTGCATATAGCATTTTCATCAATATTTTATTAGAAAGTTTCTCAAAACCTGTAGGCATATACACTGTTTTATTTGGATAGCATAGACATTCATTCCCTGTCTCTGTTTCAAAGAAACCAACTCATCTCTGCTATGGTTTAACGTTGCTCCCAGCCAAAGGACATACAGATTTTTGATGATATGATTGATAAAACAAGCAAATTATAATGCTTCCTCGCTGTACTTTTTACTAAGTGTGAATAAAAATGAAAGCTATCTGGTATTGCCAACTAAAATGAATGAGCTAGAGATCCACTCCCAAAAGAATGTAACCCAAATGTCTCTCCATCAAACAGTAATAAATATGTATGGTGTGTCACCTGCTCTTGAATCCAGACCAAGTGCCTCTGAACTTTATTGACAACTTTGCTAATTCTCTCTCTACTCAATACACTGTTCACTAATACATTGGCATCAGCATCAGCCTCCTATTCTACTGTTCTAGCCTGCATTCCTATTTTAGCTTATGTCTTATAATTACCTTTTAAGAAAAGTTTGCTGCTTATTTTGTTGGTTGTTTTCAACTAATCAGAGCATGCATGATTTTATGCATTCATCATTGATTTCCCCAGTTTACCTTCCTTTTCTTTGATTTAATCTTTTCAAAGATTCTTTTTTGGATCCCCTGAAGAACCTCTTCTGGCTGATAACTCACCACTTTAGTAGCTGCCTGACTACAACCCATTCATGCTAGTCTTTCTTCTATTTTATACTTTATTTTCATTAGATTTGTTTATCAAATATGACATAAATATTGTGTATTTTTTTCTGTTTTATAATAAATCCCTCAAATGTCATTCTCCATTTTGTCTGCATGCTGATTTCTCCATGAAAATAATTTTCAGTTCATGAGTTTCACCATCACTTCCACAAAATATACCCATATAAGATGATCAGTTCAGTAGGTCTCAGTCTTACTGTCCTCTCTAATGAGCTCAAATTACTTTACTGTTTAGAAATTCTATGATATTATCTTATTTATGATGTGGAAAAATTGCTACAAAGATAACGCCTGTTTAGGTTTTTACCTTTACACAATGTGTATAACATATATACAAATGCATCTGCAAGTGTATAGACACAAACATTTATTTCATTCCTTTACTAAGGCTGTTCCAGCCCAGCCTATTCCAGTTCATTCTTTGAACAGATTTACTTCTTAGAGGGCACTCCTATATCATTACAAGTAAATTCACATAATTGCACAGCAAAACCAGCTTAATCCATACAGGTGGGTCAGATTCTCATCTTCAGTACAAACACTGCTGTCAGTCAGGCAGCTTACAAGGCTGAGAAATTTCTAGCTCTTCCTAATTGCTCTAAAATACTGCCATGCAACACCTAGAATATGTGGTTTCAGAGGAAAGAACAGACTCCTAAAGAAGGTAGTTCCCCTTAATGAGCAAGGGCTGTAATTGTAAAGCCATTATATAAATAGTGGGCTCTTTACACATCTCAGATCTGCCAAATTTAATGTGTGCTGTCCACATGGGCCTACGCATATGCAGGAATCTAATACTGTTAGTCTCGTGAGACCTGCATAAATCAACTGTCCATCACATGGTCAGCTAGTCATGCCAGGCAGCTTTAGAAAGTATGTGATCTTAGTTGTGTTTTGTAAGAGACTAAACCCTGCTCCTGTGTTATAGATCCATCAAAGCATGCCTTCTCTTACATTAGATCACTCCAGCAACCTCCAACAAGAAAGGAGAACATCCTGTTTTCTGGTGAAGATGGGCAGTGTGCAAGTACAATATCAGCAGTTAATAATTTAGTTACTGCAACAAACTTATGACCCACAACTAAGCCTACAAGTGGATTCTTTGTGGGCTTCTTTCCATTAAATCAAATGATGACTAGATATGGAGAAGCATTTGGCCAAATTTTTATCTTTATTGACAGAAGAAGTTGATGTCTACAATGCCAGACTCAGAATTTGTATAAAAGCTTTTAAGTTTACAGAAAAGCTTGTGCTTGATTTTTTCTCCTTTTGCTTTAAAAAATATGTTTTTAAAGTTCACCTTCTCAGAGTTCTCTCCCTAAGGGCATCATTCACCATTAAGAAAGGAGCACTAAACAGTCAGTGCTCACAGTTGTTTGGCAGAGATTAGACCCTAAAACTGAGGCTTAATTTCTGAATTTTACAGTGAATAGGAGGATGCTGTAATTGGAGCACTCCAGAGGTTTGCTCTCAGTCAGTTAATATATGACAGATGCAAATAATCATTATATTAGTTTATCATTACATTTATTGGCTTTGAGTAAATGTGTTGTAAGCAGGCTGTGAAAAGCTCATATTTTTAAGAGACAAAAAATGTAGGAGTGCCATTTTGCAAGTACAGATTTTCTTAAGGGACTTTGAAATGGGAAAGAATCCTTTACAACTCTGTCATGTTCCTTTTCAGGTATTTTGTGAATGAAATACATATTATGACACCTTCCTGTAAGGATACAGAGACCAGATATCAAAAGAAGATGTCTGTAAAACGTAGTGAACCACATATTTTAGAGACTCAGATGTACCAACAAGAAAGTTTGGCTCTGATCACATCCCTTTACTTTTGAGCCTCATCACAATTTATTTATTCAGATATTTATACACAATGATTGAATGACAAGTTACAAATCCTGATATGAAATCTTGTTAAGAATGTTCATGATTCAAACACATTTGAAACATATTCATTTACGTGCTTGAGTTATTACTATGGATATTCTCTTTTATACCCTAATCCATCCTGACATCTATGTATGCATCACAGGACTCCTACCAGTGTGGTGAGCAGTAGTGACAGCACATTCAAACAGGCTTAAAAAATCTTTTCTTTCCATAAGCATAGGAAAACAAGCATAGTTCTGATACCGCCTTCACAATTATTAATAGCTGTGACCTCTATACAAGTTCTGCTGCTGTCAGTTTCCTCACTACAAACACACTAGATGAAGAAATTTGTAAATGTTGTACTTTGTGATGTGATAATTAATTCAAGATGGGTAACCAGAGCTTGGGATGGGAATCTAAATTCCTGGCATTTGCAAAACCACAACTATTCTATAACAAAGATCCAACAGGAAATCTGACTCCTGTCAGGCCAAGTGAATGAGAAAAGACAACCCTTCAAAGAGATGCAGCATACTTCTTCCAGTGCACCAGACATGCCCATTTTGTCAGTAAGTGCTGGAAGAAGGCTGATGCCATGGCCCTAAGCGCTCCCTTTCTATCCATTCTAGGAAGCCATGCACACTGCTAGCCCCCATCCCTACCAAATGCTTCAGTCAGTAGCAACTGCACTTTGCTACTGTAAGACTCGTAAACAAGTCTCTGCATGGCATTAACACATTGTCTTTGAGCATTGTTTCTGGCTTATTCCCCTGACTGCAAACTAAAGGGAGAACAGTGATTAAGAGCTAGGAAGAAATCCCTGAAATACCTGATTATGCAAAATTGAAGTTGTGTCAATTAGAATTACCAGATATTACTTCCTTTCTCTCACTGAAATAAATTAAATTACAAATTATTAGAGAATAGAAAACATCCTTCTGAGACTAACAGAATTTATTTACCTCGGTGGGAAACAGGCTTTCTCAGAATGGGCACATGATTTACCACTTTATGATTGGGCACATTACTGTGGTCCCATCGTTTAGCCAAAGTAATGTGCAACAGTTGTTAAAGTACAAAAGACATGAGCACAGCAGAAAGAAACTGATTATCTGAGAGGACTGTTTTGGTTGAGGATGGCCAAGGAATATTGCATTCTTGCTGCCACCATCAGACCTTCAAAGAACATATTGCACTGTGAAAACAGCAAACCGGGCTTGTAAGACATATCAGACACTTTGTTAGGGCAGCTCTCTTTTTTTCCCCAGCAGAATAGGGACAGAAGGCAAGGAGAGGAGGAAGCAGGGTGAGACTGATCCACAGATGTATATGAAAGGTATCTTCTCATTGCAAAAATTGGTTTTCTGAGTTAATTTTCTAGCATCTGTTGTGGACAAGGAAAGAGAACCATGAGCCACTGGTTGAGAATTAAGTTCAGTCCTGACACAAATGGGCATAATTTCTGTTGTGAGTAAATGGCATTGCACCCACTTAAGTCAAAGCTGAATATGGACAGTAACTTATACCAAGCTCCAGACTAGTGATGGTAGAGATAATTAAGAAATAATGACAGTGGAATAAAACAATGTCACAGGATAAAGGTCTCCTGTGCTCAACAAATGCTGAAATGAAGCTCATTTATCATGAATAAATGTCGAGGCAGAGTTGGTGTCTTTTAAAAGCTCTACTCTTCTGACAATGCTGAGTAGTAATTATTTGTTTCTATTATGTAGAACTAAATGATTGATATAGATGTAATAATTTTGTTCAGTGGATATTGATAGTATAGATGAACAAGTGTTCATTTCATAAATAGTTGATCTATTTTATTCTAATTAGCTTCGACAGGAGATGTCTTAATGTATCGTAGCAAAAGAGTGCTTCTGCTTCAAAACAAATGGTTTTGCTGTATTTGCACTACCACAAAGAATTTCAGTGAGCTTCATACTGCTCTACTAGGACTTAATCATACATTCATGAAATAGCATTGCTGTGAGAGGGGGATACAATATAATGGGCCACAAAATCCTTAATTTATTATGCTTTTTAATGAAATATTTTGGAAGCAAAATATGGAGTTGCTATAGGAGGCACTCTACCATGAATCAATCAAGTACAGATGAACAAATCCAGAACAAAAAAATATGAACAACTTGTGTCTGGATTCAGGTTGATAATAGCTTTTGGAAATCAATAAGGAGCATGCTCATAGCCATGTGTCTCTGTCTCTCTGTGTGCCTCTAGCTCACTAGAACGCACACAGAGACAGATGTGGATGAATAGCCCAAACCTGGCTGCATAAAACTATTCTAGTAGCAAAATATACCTTATTTCACCAATGCTTATGGTTGGCTTTTATTATCAGAGGCAAAGTATTCTGAGAAAGCTGGAATTGAGGAAAAACTTTGAAAAGTCTGCTGAGAAAGAAATTATAATTCTATTATCCTGAGTTCTACAAACCTGCCTACTTCACAAATCACGAGATCCACTGCTCACAAATCCACAGCTGGAAAAAGACTGTCTACTGCTAGTCACAATCTCATTCCCCTGTAAGTGAAACTAAGAAAAAGAAGGGAAGATAATAGGAACAAAAAGGACAACAGAGATTGTTATCAGACTGTCATTTGGTAGAATATGATCTTTTAAGGCACCACATCACACACACGTTTGAACATGTTGCTTCTTTGTGACCCTGCTTTTCTTCTGTTTCAAAAAGTAGGTGAAAAATCATAAAACTGTGAGGCTTTGTGATGCAGGTGATGCAGCCACTTATCACGGTGTGGAGACAAGGAAGCCCTTCAACTGAGAAATGGCAGTTACAAAAGGCTTATTAACCTCAAAAATACTTTAGCTGGTAAAGAAAATGTATCAGAGGAGGAAACTGTCTCCAGACAGCTCTTTTCCCCTCTTCCAATCTGTAATTAGCCATCACACAACAGGAGTCTTGTCTTACTGTCTGTCACCAGCCTAGAGCCACCAGGTCTTCAAACACTGTCTCACCCCATTTAGAACTGCAGATTAGCCAGATTAGGTTTTCTAAATACCCTTCACTTCCATCTAATTATAACTGTGACCTTTTATGTATAAATGTATCAGTGCCCCAAACGCACTGCAAAGCCAGACCCCCCTGACTGTGCAGTGGAAGTGCACGCACCCTGTCCACAGCCCAGGACTTCATTTCACCATGGCTCCCAGCTTCATGGCACTCATCAAGCTCTGTCCCTTCCCACACCCTGGCAGCAGCACACTTGTTCATCTTGTGATTATTAATCAAAGAATATTCACGTCTCCTCTACACATAACTGGTTAGGTAAACTTTAAAATCTTTATAGGAGTAAATGACAAGCCAGGCCATACAGCCATTCCCCCAAACAGCCAGGATGAGTTCTGGGGATCTGGTGGTTTCCTGATTGATTGCTTCCCTATTCCTTCTGCTCAAATAGCCACAGAAAAGACCATACAGTATGCTTAGGACAGCAGTAGTGATGGGGGGGAATATTTCATTACCAGCTAGTTTCTGAAAAGAAAACAGCATTTCACACTGGATTCAGAAATCTGAGGCACAAAAAAATTCCCCATCCCATGTATCACTGACAAATCATGATTTGAAATAAAATGGAATAGTAATCACTTTATCCTCTGTTCCTAACCAATCATTATTGAGCAATTATAGCATCTTAAATCTCCATATTTTATTCCATACCATACATCTTTTAAAAACTATTTCCACAAAACTGCAAATGTTGTTTGCTGCTGACTCTCAGAAGTTGCTTCAGCTACCTATGCAGGTCCTGTAAGACTCTCTTTGCTCAGATGTGTACTCTTAAAATATCACCAAATTGAGTGGAAAAATATGTAAAGATTGCTCAGCATTTCTGAAACTTGAGGAAACATCCATTTGGACCAAATAAGGGGGTGGAGGGGAGCTCTCTGTACGGTTTTGATTTATAGTCAATTGGAAGTTGGGAAAAACAACCCAGATGAAGACTCCATTGTACCAGGTACTGTGAAAGTGTGGAAAAGGGAAGAACAAGTTAAGAAGAATGATAAAAAAAGGAAATTTAAACTTTTCCTTATTTCTTCTGAAACTAAGAAATGTTCAAGTTCATAAGATTTCAAACTTTGCATAGGCAAGAAAAATAAAGGATACCAGAACGAGCTATGTCCTCTTGCTATAGTTTGTAACTCAGAGAAATTAAGGGTCTCCCCCAAAGTCACAGAGACATCTTGAAGACTGTTCAAAAATGAGAATTCACACTGTGGCCCCTCACTGCCTGTATCCACAAGGCCTCAGTGCTCGTCCAAGAAGGCAATTCTGAATATTCAGAAAGCTGGAAGCTCTCTCCCAACCTATTCAGTATTCACTCTGACAAAATGACTCCAAGTAGTTACTCTTTCATGTCACAAGAAAGAAGGGTGGATTTCATGTGCTGGATTCCTGTGCTAGCCTTTCACCTCATGAGCAGAGGCCAAATTCTGGCCTAAAATGACCTTGTCTTCATCCAGTTAGGATGCAAAGAGCAGCAGCATTCCCTCATCCAGCTGACATAATGTTTCGGTCTGTTATTATAGGCACTTTTACATAGCTCATGGTACCCTTCCTCTCTAATTTGCAGGTTAGGAACATTCTGCTTTGACTGTCTCCTGAATTGCTGTATAACTGTAATAATGCCTGTCAGACAGCACTCTCTCTTTTAGGGTTTTTTTTTTTTGGAGGGGGGTTGATTTGTTTGGTTTTTTTTTTTTTTTTTTTTTTATTTTGAGTTAAAGGCACTTCTTATTAAAAATTAGGAGGTTAAAAATATGCAGATAGAGGAGCAAACTTTAATGTTTCAGGCTTTATTTTGCTGGTGTCATGGGTTCAGCAATAGCAGTCATTTTTCTCCTTCTCAGTAGCTGGTGCAGCACTGTTCCCAGGCCGAAAGTCAAAACCACAGTGCCACAAGGGCATGTTGCTGGCTAATAGTTAAATTGTTGTCCACCTGGACTCCTAGGTCCTTCTCTACAGAGCTGCTTTCCATCAGGTCAACCCCCTAACCTCTACTGGCATGAAGGGTTATTCCTCCTCAGGTGCAGGACCCTACACTAGCCTTTGCTAAACTTCATTAGGCTCCTCTCCATTCAACTTTCTAGCCTGTCCATGTCTTATTGAATGGCACCACAGCCTTCTGGTGTATCAGCCACTTCTTCCAGTTTTGTATCATCAGCAAACTTGCTGGTCACAACCCTCTCAGCTTTGTCATTCATCCAATTCTCAATCCACCTCACTGCCCACTCATCTAACCCACACTTCCTGAACTTACCTATGAGGATGTTCTGGGAGACAGCATCAAAAGCCTTGCTGACATCAAGGTAGACAACATCCACTGCTCTCCCCCCATCTACCCAGCCTGTCATTCCATCACAGAAGGCTATCAGACTGCTAAAGCATGATTTTCCCCTTGGTGAATATATGTTGACTACTCCTGAAAATCTTTTTTTCCACATGCTTAGAAATGACATACAGGATGAGCTGTTCCATCACCTTTTCAGGGATGGAGGTAAAGCTAACTGGCCTGTAGTTTCCTGGGTCCTCCTCACCCTTTTTGAAGATTGAAGTGACATTGACTTTCCTCCCACCCTCAGGCACCTCCCCTGTTCACCATGAGCTTTCAAAGATGATGGAGAATGGCGTAGCAATAACACGTCAGTTTCCTCAGAGCTCATGGGTGCATCACATTGGGGCCCATGCATTTGTGGGTGTCAAGTTTGTCTAAATGATCTCTAACCCAATCCTTCTCAACCAAAGGGAGGTCTTCCTTTGTCCAGACTTTCTCTCTTACCTCTGGGGTATGGGATTCCTGAGGGCTGGCCTTAGCAGTAAAGACTGAAACAAAGAAGGCAGTAGGTAACTCTACCTTCTCTATCTTTCCTTACCAGGTCACTCACCTTATTCAGTAGCAGGCCCATGTTTTCCATAGTCTTTCTTTTGCTACTGATGTATGTGAAAAAGATCTTTTTGTTATTCTTGGCATCCCTTAATAGATTTAATTCCAGATGGACCTTGGCTTTCCTCATCTCCTCCCTGCATATGCTGACAATGTTTCTATATTCCTCCCAAGTAGTCTATCCCTCTTTCCACATACTGTACACTTCCTTCTTCTCTTTGAGTTTTGCCAGAAGCAAAACTCATCCATGTCAGTCTCCCACCCTGCTAGCTTGATTTCTTACTCATAGGAATACACCAATCTTAAGCTTGGAGGAAGTGATGCTTGAAGAACAGCCAGTTCTGTTGGAGCCCCTCTATCTTCTAGAGCCATATCCCATGGAATCTCAGTTATCTTTTTTCTTTTTTTTGGATACTAACATAGAATATAGCTGCTTGTGCTTTTCTGTATCTATGTATTTAGCAATGCTACCAACAGTAATCCTATTAAGGTGCATGATCTTCACTGAAATGAAGTTCTTGTGTGCAAAAGTGAACAATTTAAGAATGCATCTAAGTCCCACTATATAAGTAAACAACCATGGTGGTAAACTGATAAATGTAGCAAACTTTGACCCTATTAAAATTCTTGGCAAAGCCTCCAGTAAGTTCAGAGACAAAAAATTTGATTCACGGACTGCATGATACATTCATGGGCACAAAGACAGTCTGTAGAAAGGTTCAGAAATAGGAGAGCTTAGGTCCCAGCCTTTAAATGCAGTTCTCACTCTCATTAAAACCAATTTGTGTTTAAGACCCTTCCTTTGTCAGTCTGTGTATGTACCTCCTGTTAGCTTCTGCTATAGTTCTGAATATGTCTCAAAGATAAACAGACTGCTTAATTATTAGTTGGTGATGCATGACAGAATTTTGGGAACAGGAGTGTAAATGACACACAGACAGTAAATGTGTTCATATTTTGAAGTTTGGAAGTAGGCAACAGTTGCCTTCACTGTAAGGAAAACATGTACATACATTTCTACTGGTTGTGAGCTTATTTTCATGAGGTAATTATTCAGATTTAGGTCTCTATGTGAGTTAAATGTGTTTTCAAATAGTACTACACAGTTCTGTGCCCTGACTAGTTATAGTATAAACATTCTAGGATTTGTCAGAACATTTTGCAGAAATAACGCAGTTTTGACGAAGCTAGTCTCAGAAAATGCATTGAACAGGGAATGATTTCTTTAGTAGCATTTGACATTCCTGAAATACCTGCTATATCTGTGAAAAAGCTTTATGGAATAGAATTTCTGTTGGTGTTAAAGACTGTATACAACAGTCTATCACTTTCATAAGATTTTCAAAAATATATGTGTACGAATTCATATGCATAAATGCATGAGACTTCAAAATGCCAAGAAGATGATTTTTAGAAGGATCATCTTGTGTTTCTTACAGCAATTTGTATGAAGTACAGAATCTCAAAATTAAACTTAGAATAACCTAGAATAAACATTTTATATTATTTCATTATTTACAGTTACTGATTGATAGTTATAAAGGTTGCAAGTGTTAAACTGCAGTTTATTAGAGACAGCTGTTAATTTCCAGTCAAAAATCGAAATCTGGGTGAAAAAAAAAAAAAAAAGCAAACCAGTGCACAAGTTAACTTATTCTTATGAAACCCAAACACCCTTGCAGCAGACTACAGGCAGTGCTGTTAAGCAAACTGATGGCAGACTTGTTTCAATTATGCATAACTAAATATTGCAAGAGACACATATGCCATCGAAGTAGAATCATTTTGTTCACAAATATAAAAATGTATCAGAATTTCAGTATTATATGAACAAACCAACAGTTGGAGGCTTGCTCGGCTATGCAGCCAGTAACTGAAACAACCACTAGCAGTATATGCTGTACTGACTCTTAGAAGTATGCACATGCAGTACCTGGAACTCTTTATTAATAAACCACACACACCCCCACCTCCCTCCACCCCCCAACTTTACAGAACTTGTGGGGGAAATAGACAGGACAATCGTCGGATCACTCTTAACTCCCTCATAAGTTAAAGAAACAGCTAAAGTCGACTATTCAGTAACTCTGCTACTGGAAAGTGTAGTGGAGATGGTAATTAGGTTCATGAAGTTATCTGACAGTAGCCCGTACTGAAAATTACACTGTCCAGGTCACCTAAGAAATCACACTCCTACAAAAGCGATTGGGAGCGGCAGGGAGCAAACTCTGCTTCATTCTCCAGCGCGGTGAGCGGTCAAGAAGCCGACAGGAAGCGCACCGCTGCCGTCCCTGCTCCGCGGGGCTCGGGGGTCCTGCCCTGCTGTGGAGAGGGGGCAGGATTCCGATCGCCGGCATCGCCACAAACCCCCGCACCGCTCCTCTTCACTCTCCGCCGCGCCGCTGGTCCCCGCACAGCCCGGAGCCACCCCCACGGGAGCCGTCCTCCCCGGGGGAAGAGGCGGGGAAGGAAAAGTTTCCCTGGGGGCATAAAGAGCCCCCCCAATCCCCGCTCCGAGCCCCCCCTCCCCGGGCTGCCATTGGCCGAACCGCCTACCGCAGCCCGCCAGGCACAAAAGGCGTTGCTAAGTGGATGCTCATTTCCCCCCTCATTTTATTTTGTTCCCTCTCCCTCCCCCCTTTT
>JAOEHX010030678.1:0-13109 GCA_025448015.1 Bolborhynchus lineola
GGGGCAGTGAAAGGGTGAATGCAACGGGGGCTGTGTCAGCCCGAGGGGCAGAGGCGGTCCCTCCGCCTGGGGGTTACCTCTGTGGGAGGAGTGCTAAACGGCTCCAGGGTGCTGGTGTTACTGGTATGTGCAAGGACGTGTGCATGAGAAATAGGGCTGCAGCCTCGGGGAGCTTAAAATAGCGCACAAACAGCTTGATACCCTCGTGGTGTATGGAGCAGAGCGTGAGTGTGAAGCTCCTCCACGGTAACTTAGCATGGTTCTAGGGTGCCAATCTGTCCTAATACCTGCTCTGTATTTCTCTTTTTGCCTTCACAGGATAATGTGGAGAGGGCAGATGCACTCCAGCTAACAGTGGAGGAGTTTGTTGAGCGGTATGAGAAACCTTACAAGCCTGTAGTCCTGCTGAATGCTCAGGTGGGCTGGTCTGCCCAGGAGAAGTGGACTCTGGAGCGGCTGAAACGCAAATACAGGAACCAGAAGTTCAAATGTGGGGAGGACAATGACGGTTATTCTGTGAAGATGAAGATGAAGTACTACATCGAGTATATGGAAACCACGCGCGATGACAGCCCACTCTACATCTTCGACAGCAGTTATGGAGAGCATCCGAAGCGCAGGAAACTCCTGGAGGACTACAAAGTACCCAAATTCTTCACTGATGATCTCTTTCAGTATGCAGGGGAGAAACGGAGGCCGCCTTACAGGTACAGTACAGTAACAGCAAGATAGAATTGGGTCTTTTCCATCTTGTCAGCTCTTCCTGAATAAGTATGATGGTCTTGCATAAAACAAAGTGATCGCTTTACATCTGCTCCTTTGACATGAGCATGTGTCTGTAACCCAGAGGCATGGAAGAGCAGATTTGTTAATCAGTTTCTGGTTCTGCCCCCGATGTCACTAATAGTTTATGTCTTTGGGTTTATTTTTCTTTTCATTAAACATTTTCCATCACTTCTTGGATTTTTCAAAGATTCCATAGTTGCTGGAAGTACTAAAGAGTATTTTCTTGCTCTGTGTGCCTTCAGGCTTTCAAATTTGAAGTACCTTGGGGCTTGCTCCTGGGTTTTGCACCAGTGACTTATGTGCAATGTGGAATTCTGTTTTAATTATGAGTCAGTCCTTTTAAGGTAAAGATCTTAATCTGATTACTATGAAGTGTAGAGACTAGTTCTTAGCTCCCCTTCTGATGATTTTGAGAGGACAGTAGTTCACAACTGTGTAATCTCTGCAAGTCCTTTTGTTGGTTTTTTTTTTTGCTGATTGAAAAAGGGTTGAAATGATGTTTAATTCCTGAATTCAAATGCAGCAACCTTGTATTTGGGCCATTAGATACAAAAGCGATTTCTATGTTAATATGACACAGCAGTATGAGCATAAGATGAACCCTCCCAGGTAGTTAAAGACTTCAGTGACATTATAATCCAAGAATTCCTTGTCCTTTGGGTGACATGAGGCTGTGATGTGGGGTTTTAATTGTTTAAGTTGTTTAAAATAGAGCAGGTAATAACAGTGATGCTCTTCTCTGCAGTCTCTGACATATCTGTAGCCCAGCTGTGCTTTTGCAGGGCAGAAGCGTGAAGCTGGTGCTGTTGAAGATCACTGTATTCTTACTATGTTGTAACAGACCCTTTTTATAATTCACTTCTAAGAACACACAATGCTGTGAGCAAATGCAAAAGCACACCAGGAATAGTCACTAGTAGAAACTGAATACGCTTACAGGACTGGTAATCATTTCTCCCAAGGTACAGGTGGACCACATAATCTGGATGTGACTCACTTGGATTGGTCTCTCCTTCCGCCCCTGCCCTCCCAACCTACAGGCTCATGCTGAGCTCCTTGTGAGCTTGGTGTTCGCAGTTCTTGTACTTTGTTCTGTAAAATGTGGGTTTCTTTGAGGTTGTTACCATTTTTGGAGAAATGAGTGATGCAGAGTAACACACTGATGCATCCTTCCGTTGGGGGTTTCATTTAGGTACAGAAATGGATGAAGAACATCCAGTAGTTACGAGCATAATTGGGAATCCAACAGAGGGTGGTGTTTTCTAATCATACGAGCAGGAGGTAAACTGCACAGTTTGACCTCTGGATTGAGAGGTGAGTGATGGTGTATCAATATTAAAGGAAGAACTCCTGCTGTTTAGAGCACCTTTATTGGAATCTTTCCTCTTTAAAACGAAGTCAGTAATTTTGGGAAGCCATTTACTGCAGCGGCTATTTTAGTTTGGGGAGTTGATGAGGTTTGTTGGTTTTGCTTTCTAGATTGAAGTTATAGGTTGTAAAGCTTTTAACGGCAGATGTGATGTCCTGTGGCAAGCTGGAAAACGTTCATTGTGAATTAAACGCCTGGAGGAGGTTGCTGGTAAATGATAGTGTTGCTAAGTAAGGGGGTTTTAAACTTCTAAGCGTGTAGTTCCAGGTTATAGTCAGAAAAGTGTTCCTGAACAGTGCATCTCTGTACCAGACACATCTTTGTGTTTAATCTCTTCTGGCTCTTAGTAAAAGCCCTGACTTTTCTGCTTGCAGTTTAATCAGCTTTCCAAGGGTAATGTGAATCAAAAGAGTGAATTGATAATAGAAGTGACAAACAGCTGCTTTATACCTTTTTTTTGGCTCATTTGTGAAGTAGGCAGGGTGCAGCTAGATAACCAGACTTAGTCTTACAATCAGTGTTAGAAAATGGCACTTGAAAACCAGCTTCATGCGCACCTGCATTGGAAAGGGGAGATGGAGCTTTTCTGAACATGTGAACTCCCTGCTGGGTGTCACCTGCCTGTCAGCCACACAACAGAGAGATCATAGAACAGTTTGGTTTGAAAGCACCTTAAGCTCCACCAGTTCCAGCCCCCTGCCATGGGTAGGGACACCTTCCATTAGACCATATCACCCAAGACTCTGTCCAACCTGGCCTTGAACACTGCCAGGGATGGGGCAGCCAAAGCTTTTCAAGGCACCTTGTGCCAGCACCTCACCACCCATACAGTAAAGAACTTCTCCCTTATATCTAACCTGAACTTCCCCTGTTTTGGTTTGAACCCATCACCCCTTGTCCTGTCGCTTCAGTCCCTGATGGAGAGTTCCTCTCCAGCATCCTTGTAGCCCCTTGCAGATACTGGAAGCTGCTCTGAGGTCTCCATGCAGCTTCTCTTCTCCAGGCTGAACAGCCCCAGTGTTCTCACCCTGTCTCTGGAGAGAAGATGCTCCAGCCCCTGATCATCCTCATGACCTCCTCTGGACTTGGTCCAGCAACTTCATGTCCTTCTTATGCCAAGGACACCAGAATTGTACGCAGTGCTCCAAGTGGAGTCTCACAAGAGCAGATTAAAGGGTCAGGATCACCTCCTTTAACCTGCTGGTCACTGTCCTTTGGATGCAGCCCAGTTTGCAGTTGGCCTGTTGGTGCTTTAGTTGCTCCCCTCTGCTGCCCGTTAAACAATTCTTGCCTTTTTTTCCCCCCTCTTGCTGCCTGGTACTGTCCCCTCACGCTTAACCTGGTATGCTAGATCTGTTCCAAGGGAAAAGAGCAACAGGAAGTGCTGCTGTTGTTAAACATGTAGCGTAGATCAGGCTTTCCACTGGGAGAAATAAACCTTGCAAATAGGGAATGAGAATATACACCAAATCCTGAATGTTCCCTGGAGAATAAGCTCCATGTAGTTAAATGCTGGAATGAAGAGCCTTTTGTGAATGAACAGAAGGCATTGAGGGAGGTCAGGGTTGCGTAACTTTGCTCTGTTCCTTACTTGCAGTGCCTTTTGTTTGGTCCTCGTTGTTCTGCAGCTCTGGATCTGTTTGAGGAGAGAATTTAGGAAAACCCAGGCTTAGGAGACTCCCCCTGCTCAGAAAGAAACCTAACAGTCTGTTGTGGCTTAACCACATTCATAAACCTTGAAATCGTGTATATATCATTGCAGAACTGTTTGAAACAAAATACAGCTATGAAATAGGAAAAGCTAGCTTCACTTTCTTGTCCCAGAGCCATTCCTGTCCCAGTTCAGGTCTGTTTCTAGGTTAAACCCGTCTTTATGCTGTAGCATGGGCCTAACAATCTCAAGAAGGTAAGTGAAGGAGCTATAACTACCTCGATTTCCAACTGGATGTGCAATAAACAGCTGGAATTTTCTGTCTTAACATGAAGAGAAGGTAGCTACTTGCTTGCTCTGTGACTAAAGAATTTTGTTTTCCCCTCCTACAGATGGTTTGTGATGGGCCCACCACGTTCTGGAACAGGAATTCACATCGATCCATTGGGAACTAGTGCATGGAATGCCTTAGTCCAGGGCCACAAACGTTGGTGCCTGTTCCCTACCAGCACCCCCAGAGAGCTGATCAAAGTGACACGAGAAGAGGGTGGGAACCAGCAGGACGAGGCTATCACTTGGTTCAATGTCATTTACCCCAGGACACAGCTCCCCACCTGGCCCCCTGAATTCAAGCCACTGGAGATCCTGCAGAAGCCAGGAGAGACAGTCTTTGTGCCAGGTATGGACAACTCTCTCCAGTAAGGAAATCATAGAATCATGGAAGAAATCTGGGAGGGAAAAGCATTTATATTTATTTGACTTTTGTGTGTGGTAGACATGAAGGGAATGTTTCAGCTTCCTTTTATGGCCCATCTCTTACAAAAAAAAAACCTATTCAGAACTGTTTCAAGAGGGATATATATTGTGACACATATTCTGGGACTATTCAGTTACTTCCTGAATATCCTGAAACCATGTGGCCTGTAGCATAGGATCGTGGGTGGTACAGATAACAAAACAAGTGGGGCCTGAGTTGCAACATTGCAGGACTGTGATCCTCAACTAAATTGCAGTAGTAGGAAGCCATCAAGGTATAAAATAATAGAAGTGTTTGAGTAGAAGCAACTTTCAGGCAATAATGTTTGAATATGTATACGTGTACTGTCACAAATCCATGACCGAATTTTGTAGGCTGGGTAGTGGGACTGCAGAGGAATTTTTCTTAGCTGTGAGGAAAGAACTACTTCAAGGCACTGACACCTTCCACCCACCTCCCTGTGGTTATGCTTCATCTTGCACTTGAAATCAAAAGCTAAAGCAAGAGCCAATAAAGCTGCCATTCTCTCTGAGTGGTTGCACTCTGTGTGCCCGCTGTAACTGGGAGGTGAAGGTGCCTTGTAGATACAGAGGATGAGTTCTCAGTGCCCAACTCTAAACTCTACATGTTTGCATTGTCTTATTCAGCTTCTGTCTGCTTGCTCATCTTTCACATCCAGCTAACTTCATGTTTGAAGAGTGCCTTGTGATTGTCTTGGCACTTCTTGGTGACTCCTCAGTGTACCTTCTGTTAAGATTTTGTAGCTGTCAAGTTCTATTAAACTGGTTCCTTAGTCTTTCTTTGAGGTCTAAGTGGGTTGTAAGAACACCACTGTCTATTTTTATCTATGTAGAGAAGCAGTTTTGCATCTATTTTTAAATGAAAGGTTAGTCTGTAGTCATAAGAACGCTTCTAAATCAGCATGGAAAGTGCTCTCCAGCTTAACAGAACAGGGCTCTGTGCAGTCTGGGTTACAGTGGTTCTTGTTATTAAGCCATCAGCACTCAGTGTGTTCTTGTCTGGTTGGGTCTTCAGTGCTGTTTGTGAGCTGGATAACTTGGGCAGACCTTTGAGCTGCCTTTTGCGGTGTATTTCTAGGTGGCTGGTGGCACGTAGTTCTCAATCTTGACACAACCATTGCCATCACACAAAACTTTGCCAGCTGTACCAACTTCCCTGTGGTGTGGCACAAGACGGTGAGAGGGAGACCCAAACTGTCTCGGAAATGGTACAGGTAAAGAGATTGAGTAGTTTCCTTTTCATATTCTCTACTTAAAACCCCAAATACCCTGTTCATTTACATGCAGTGCTACTGCTCAAAGTTAACCCTGACTTTTTAACTGTATGTAGGATCCTAAAGCAGGAGCATCCTGACTTGGCAGCCTTGGCTGATTCAGTTGACTTGCAAGAATCTACTGGAATTGCTTCTGATAGTTCTAGTGATTCTTCCAGCTCCTCAAGCTCCAGCTCCTCAGATTCTGATTCAGAGGTAATGCTTATTACCACAGAAGGTGATCCGTAGCCTGCAGTTGTATTGAGTTTTTGCATACCTGATTGAATGGTCTCATATTCATGTCTTATGAAAGAAATTAATAGAAAGCAAGTAAACAAAACTATGTGGTGGAGGAGCTTGTGGTCTTCGCAGGTTCCATTTGCTGAAGCCTCTCTTTGTATTGCTAAATGGACTTGGTTTGTTTGGTCTGCATTTATATTCCATATAGATCTGTCACTCATTTGGCTAAGCCATGCTGTGTAAAATGGCTGCAAAATGAATGCTTTAAAACTGGGGATGGGGCACAAGCTCTGAAACAGGGACTGTGACTTATGACAAGGGACATTTTTGTGCATCTGAGTCCTTCAGAAGGCACTAAGTCTGCTCTTATTTGGAAGAGTATGACCTTCTGGGAGTCAAATGGAGTGTATCCGTTGTCTTGCCCCACACAGTCAGTGATGAAATCTAAGAACATGCTGTATGTTCCTGAGCTTTAAATGCTTAATATAAAACTTATTTCATGTGTCTCATCTAAAATAGAACATTCTTTGGATACTGGTCATCCAGGGTTGCTGAGGTAGCTCTTAAAGTAAATTCCACAGCACAGTGCTCTAGGTTTCTCTGAATTCTGGTTCCATCTCTTCATCCTTCAGTGTGACTCTGGCTCCGAGACAGAGGGGATGATGCACCGGAGGAAAAAGAGGAGAACCTGTAGCATGATGGGGAATGGTGACACAACTTCCCAGGACGACTGCGTGAGCAAAGAGCGCAGCTCCTCCAGGTGACCCCATGGCAACTGTTGGCTTTAAACAAGCAAAAGACAATACAAGGCAGAGCTGGCAGACCTCAGAGAGGGTGTTTCATCAGGCCGGAGGGATGGAGAGCAAGGGATTCCTTACAGAACGTGAAGCAGTGGGCCAGGGGTGGTAACTTCCCTCCACAAGTTATTTTAATTGCTCAAAGCTAAGATTCTTGATAGCTTTTTTAAAAATGAGGCTATTTATTTAATAAACAGTTGTATTACTTTTCCTAGTTGTCACTTTTAATAAAGTGGTTTATTTTAGTTTGATGGGAGAGATGGGATATTTTGACTGCCCTCTTCAGAGGGCACAAATGAACAGTGAACAGTTAAAGATGAGGAATCATCAAGCAAGACTTAGGTTTTGATGCCTTGCTGTTCTAATGGAAAGCCTTTAAATAGTTGTATGGTTTCTCTTACTGCTGCCTGGTTACTTCAGTTTGGCTCACTGCTTTATCTGTTAAAGGCAAAATTCATCCAAAATGTCTGTGCTTATCTTTAAAAAACTGCAGGTTTCTGGTTAGTCTGGAGAGAGGGAAAGTTGATATTGCAGAGCCCAGAATTAGATACTGCTTAGGGAAGAGTTGCTAAGGAAGCTTCCTGAACTTGCCAGGTCAAAGCCAGTGAAACGATGGGATTCTGGGAGTATACTGCAAGGAGGAACTCAGAATTTTTTTACTAAATGAAGCCTTTTTCTCACAGAGCACAGGCTTGCCAAAATTCTGAGGCAAACCCCTCGCAGCTTGGTTAACTGATGCTGCTGGATGAGCTGCCCACCTGCGTTAGGGTGCTGTCTAGTTACTGAGCTGCTGTGTGCTCCAGGTTTCAGGTGGATGATGCCCCATCCATCCCTGGCAGTGTTCAAGGCCAGGTTGGATGGGGCTTGAAGCAACCTACTCTAGTGGAAGGTGTTCCTGCCTGTGGTAGGGAGTTGGAACTGGATGAGCTTTAAGGTCCCTTCCAACCCAAACCATTTTATGAGTCTATGACTTAACTGGATGGTCTGCTAACACGTTGTGCAACAGTAACTACCTGAGGAAGTCCAATTCCCTGTATCATGCCTGACTTCCCAGTGTAAGGTACTGCGCAAAGACCTGCTTACACCTGCGTATGCTGTTGTCTTGCTGTGATACGTTGCTCTCTTTTTTGGGAGTTGCTCATAACTGAACACAGCTGCATTACGAGTACAGAGCATCATTAAACAGTCAGGGAACTGTACTGACTGCTTTGCCCTGGGGGGTTTTAACAATTTGTTTGTTATAATGTTGTCAAGTCCCATTTCAGCAGCCAGTGTGACTTTTAAGTCATTTGCACTTCAAATCTTGAGATGAATACCTAAAATATGAAAGATCAGCACACTCCCTAGAGCATTTGCTTCCCAGGTTTCACTGCTTTTCCTCCTGCATGTTGGTTGTTTCACTGTGTGGGGATGGGTGAGCTGACAGAAACGGCTCCAAAAATCTTACCTTGCTTGTGCAATCCTGTAGGGAAAATAAGCATACAATTAACCTGCATGCTGCAATGCTGTGTGTCTTGCTAGGAGAGGAATGCTACAGTTGTTGACAGACAGGTCTACTTCTTTTAACAGGATTAGGGAATCTTGTGGAGGCCGCAGCTACCCCTGAGAGATGCCACCACCCACCTAGAGGCAGCTGCCCATCGATACTCCATTAGCAGCCAGCCAGCTCTGTTCTACCCCCTTCTGTTCCTGTTTCTCACAGTTCTTAAGTTCTTGTCACTCTTCCTCGATCCAGACATCATCTTCATTATGTGTTGTCAAAGGTTGGCTCCTTGTTAACTTCTATGGGGAATGCCCTGACTCTATGTTCTTGTGCAATGCTTTGTCCCCTCTGTGCCCCAAGTGAGTGCACTAAAAACCCACCTTTGGGTAAGGACATGCCAAGTGTTTAATGGTTCACGTAACTGGCAAGGAAGACAACGGTCAGTTTTTAAAGAACTCTTTTTAAAACCAGCGGGTAAGTGGAAAAACCTGCCTTGTTTTGACACTGTCATATGTTTACATGTTGTCCTGGACACTTGAGGAAAGGAGCACCAGCCCTTTTGGCCTATCTGAGCATCCGGTGGATCTCTCACCACAATGTCAGGAAAGGGAGGTGGGACGAATGCTCCAAACCCTGACGTGACTTCAGTGGAGGTGACCACCAACCTGAAGCATCTTTCATGGTCTTAATCTACATTGAAGATGCAACACCTTAACCAGCAATGGTCCATTTACTTATGCTCTGCATCTGTTCTGATGACTGGTGACAAAGATGCACTAGCACCTTGTGATAGGAAGCTCAATGGAGCAAGAGAATCCTGGAGTTTCTTGCACAGCAAAAACTGGGGGGAAGAGTCAGCATTTGCCAGTACTTACAATCCTTTAGGTGCAGGTGTGATGTTTAGTATCAGGCAACAACTGACAAAGTCTGACTGTGTGGTAACAGTTGCTGGACTTTAAATACCAAGCAGTGACGGGGCCATGGGCTCCCCCAGGCCTATGCAGTTCACATGCCTAAATGGCTTTTCTTCGAGGTTATGGCTTCAGACGTTTCCAGAACTTGTGGTGCCAATTTGAAAGGGCTGGGAGGGGGACATATTGTTGTTTTATGCTTTTTAAAAATGCATTGTGTTGCTTTAGTGTGTGTAGGTGCATTTGTATTATTCCAGGAAAAGCTCTCATCCCCAAGGGATCTCTTGGGAGCTGCTGGGTGTTTTTAGCAGGGGCTTGTGCTGGTAGTGTCAGTGAAGAGGTCTGTCTGCCTGAAGATGAGCTGCAAGGAAATCCTCCTCCTCCATCTGAGCAGCACAGCCAGAAGGTGGCTGGGTTGGGGGGCTTCCTTGGATGTTCTTCTGAGGCCCAGGAGGTGGGTATTAGATCTCTTCAGCTGCTGTTTGGGAGGGGAAACTTGACAGCAGCGGTAGTACATGTGTTGTGAACATGCAGTGGTGCCCTGGCACTGGTAGCAGAGTGGCAGCCTTAACTGTGACCTGCTTACACATGTTGGGGTTGATGGAGCCCAGGACATTGCTTGTCTCGTCTTCCTGATCTGTTTTTAACCTTGTCTCTTCCTATTTATACACTCCCCCCTTCTTGGAGAGTCTGTCAGGATCTGTTTCTGGATCTTGTGTGCCAGTCATTTCGTGTAGGAAAAGTGAGGTGGTGGGAAAACGGAGGGAGGGAAGGGGTTTGGTACACTCCTTAGCTGGATTTCCTGTGACAGGCAGGCATAAATGAGCACAGTTACTCTGTAGACTGCTGCAGCTTCTTCCACAAGATTACTTTGTTTTAAAACTGAAAACCCCCCAATGTCCTGATGTTGCTGGCCAAGGTTGCCTTTTTCCCTGCCTGGATGAACATGCACAGCACATGTCCTCTCAGAGCAGGCTGAGGCTGCTGCCCTCTGCAAGAAGGTGGGAGCCTGGAGGGGAGAGGGCTCAGAAGTCTCAGCTCTGTCAGGGTGAGGGAGCCCTTGGAGAGGTTCCCACTGCCCTCTTCATGGCTTGGAGGGTAGTACCTGATTGAGAGGGCTCAAGCTGTAGCTTGCAGTTGCCTTTGGCATTCAGGGTTCAGTTTTACACTCTTCAAACCTTCCACACCCCTACCCCTAGAAGCACAGTGGGAAGATCCAGAGTGCAAAGGATTCTTCCATGCCTATGAACTCTTCCATGGTGTGAAGTACAGCAATTTCAGATTGAAGCCTGGGTTTGCCACTCCTCACAGGAAGCAGTGTGTTTGAAATGGAGTGCAGGCATTGCGATGCCGCAACGCTCTACTGACTGCTCCACAAGGCACTTCCCAGTACTAAACAAAGGTGTATCTGTTCAGGCTACCTGGGAATTGAGACTCCTGGGATCTCTGGTTCTTCCACTTACAAGTTCTTGCCTCAGCTGAATGGATGAGCTTCTGTCTTTGTTTTAGTAGATGAGGAAAATACCTACCTCACAGGGGTGTTGTGAGGCTGAAATGTAATTACTGTGTAAGATGCTTTGACGTCCTCCTCCCACCAGAACTGGTCCAGGCATCTGAAACAACCTGAGACTTCCAAGCTGGTGTTACCTCTCTGTAGCAGAAAACATTGGGGATGTTGTTGTTCAGCACTCCTGGCCACGTGGTGTTCTGTGCCGGCCCTTCCAGAATTGCTGCGTGGTACAGAAATTGTAGCAGAACAAGGGGTTTTGTTTTCACCAGTTTAACTGTTGGCATTTCATGGCCTGCTCCAAACAGGAGGTCCTGCTAGGTCAGGAGCCTTTGAAGACAGGACTAACTTACATTCTCTCTCGGCAGGGAGGCAGTTTCGCTGGCCTTAGAGGAAGGAGGGAGCGGGTGCTTCCCAAGCCCTCCTTCCAGGCTGGGTGAATGAGGAATGAAGTCAACTGTGCTCCCTTGTGCTTAGCTCTGTGCTTGTGAGAGGCTGACTGGGGAGAGGGGCTTTTGTGCTCTTGCTTTTCCAGGTTTGTGCTTCTTAGGGCATTCCATGTCTCTTGATCCCACCGCACTGCTCTTGTGACCTGGAGAGCCCCTGGGTATGGTCCAGTGCCCTCAGTTCATTGAGCCCAAGGCAGCAGGCCCTCTGCCTCAGTCCCTGATGGCACTTGCTCCTGCTTCCCCCCCAGAGACAGGCTGAGTGTCCCACTGGGCTTGAGCTGGGTGCTTCCCCATTGTCCTGTGTGTATGGGTGTCACTGTCCTGCCTGCTCTGGTGGAAGCTAAAGGGGTTTGTGAGCTCTGGCCCTTTGGTACTCTGTACAGGTTTGTCTGCTGTGACAGTTCAGGAGTAAAGGAGTAAATACCCCCTTAGAACTGTCCATGTGGACAACAGGCGTGGGGATCTCGGCACCTGCTCTCTGCACAAGTGCAGTGGGAGCACGGGCACAGCTTCCTCCCTTCCCAGCTGGGCTGTGCTGGCTCCGTTTGTCTTCTCAGTTACCATAACCGTCTCCAAGTGCTTAAAACCCACAGCACCCTCTTCCATGATTAAGCCAGACCCTTTTCCTCCCTCAGTCCCCGGCCATCATGGGGTAGGAAGCACGACTCTTGACGGAACCAAATCCGAAATGCCTGTGGGAGCTCACTGTACCCGGAGGTTTCTGGCACCCCCCTTGTGAAGGGAGGAAGGAAAGAGCTTAGGGATTCATTGGACAGTCACTGTCAGCTCCAAGCCCTGCTACTGCCCTTAGCTGCTTTTATCACCCATCCAGCAGAGCTGGGAATCCTCTTAATTGTCTTGTTCGGATGATTGTTGTTTTGCTTTTTATTTGAAATAAAATCGATTATTTTGCGTTATCCCATTGTTTAGTCACTTTTGTTCCTATGGGCTGGGCTAGCCCCACACGTGTGGGGCTGTTCTGCTTCCCAAAGCACTGCAGTATGCTCAGCAGTAGTCAGTGACAGCTGCAGGGGTGCTTTGGGGACTTTTCCAGCTCTTCCTCACGTGTCATTAGCGTGTCTGTGTGACCAGGTGTGTTTTGGAGGCCGCTGGGGTCAGTGGGAGAAGGCTTGTGTCTGTAGCTTTGTTACCAGACCGTAACAACTGCTTTTGACCTTTCCCTGTCCTGGATTGGGAAAGTGGAAGGAAGTCTCCTGTGTTTGCTTAGGAAGCTTGTTGAAACCAGTCACTGCGGGTGAAAACAGCTGAGCGTGTGGGACAGCAGCCTGGGGGCTTCTCAAATACATCACTGTTGTAGCACTGAGCAGCAGGCAGTGCCAGAAACCAGCATGACCTGCAGCTCAGAGCTGGGTGCAGCCATTGCAGGAAGGCTTTTCTAGCCCATCTCTTTGATTTCTTCATTCCCCAGGGGTGGGTTTGTGTTCTCCCGGCCTTAAAATAATCCCGTTGTTCTTCCTCCTTAACAGGTACTCCTGGTACCTCCTTCAGTGCCACTACAGCCTTGCACTGGGACACTGGTTAGTGCTGGGGAATGGTTGTACCTGGTGAGTTTAAAGGTCTTTTCCAACCTAAACAATTCTGTGCTTCTATGATTTCTTTTCATCCCAATTTATCTCATCTTCCTTTTTGTGGGACAGTTGCACCCCAACAGCTCACGTCAATAAGCAGAGCAGCATACAGGTGTTCAGTTGCTGCTGGGGAGCTGAGGATGGGGTTACCCAAGAGGGAATGCAGAGGGTGGTCTGCGCTGCACCAATGCTGATGTTCAACTCCTCTGAGGTTCAGGTTCAGCCTGGAGAGGAGAAGGCTCCTGAAGGGGAGACCTCAGAGCAGCTCCAGTGCCTGAAGGGGCTGCAGGAAACCTG
>JAOEHX010030682.1:5915-19116 GCA_025448015.1 Bolborhynchus lineola
AATGTCAGCATATGAAAGACACAACTGCACAGGGAGAAGTCAGTAGGATATTACTTTTTTCCCCCCTTTCAAGATCCTGTTTGGATGTTTCATTACCATTTAGAACTTGAATAATTATTTGAGCTGTGACTACATTTAACTCAATAGAAAAGGTTGGAAATACAGTAAGCTCTTACAGAACCCAATCAGTTAGAAACAGTCATCCAAAAAAAAAAAACCATTTGGTATTGTCCAACTGATTATAA
Source organism: Bolborhynchus lineola (assembly GCA_025448015.1). NCBI lineage: Eukaryota > Metazoa > Chordata > Aves > Psittaciformes > Psittacidae > Bolborhynchus > Bolborhynchus lineola. The sequence continues at coordinate 6,161 of JAOEHX010030682.1, forward strand.
ATAAAATCAAGATTTGCAGTGGTTTAACATCACAAGCTACTTTAAAATTACCCTACTTTAAAATTACCTGGGCTTTTAAGGCTTAGTTAAGGAAAGCTAAACTCAAGAGCAACACGCTCACAGCAGAATAATTTCCAATGTGAAACAAAGAAATATTACTAAGCTGATGTTAAAATACACAGGCTAGAAGAACAGACCCCCTCTAAGTCATAACAACACCATAGCCACCTTTAGCATCTCCTTTAACATCATGCTATAGAAAATGCATGTTAAATAGCAAAGAAGCATCTGCAGAGGGAGTAATCAACGATCTGAACTGTAACTTTAGGTAAAAGCAGTCTGATAGAACTTAAACCGAAAGACAAAGAAACTTGGGGGACAAAGCACCTCCTTACAGCAGAAAGAAGGCATCACATAAAAAAAAAAGATTCATTTTCAATTTGATTATATTCAATTGAGTACATTATATTCAAATGAAAATTGTTTTCAAATCTGGAAACTATGAACTTCCAAGATTGGGAAAAATTTCTAAAATATTTAAAGTATGAATTGACTTCATTTTGTTCTTACATAAACTAAAATAAACCTTTGTCTTATTTTCATTTTGAGGCCTCTTCTCAAATAAGCAGCACTCCCTGCTGTTGCACTTCTGACTAATTATTCCCTTTTACATCCAATGAGAAATAATTAAATAAATAGAATTAAATGGCTCACACATCATCTTTGATGCCACTTCTATCCTCCTGCAATGGTAGCCACCAAGCTTCATTTCACAAATGGACACAGAAAGAGATAAAAAGGATGGAGATGTTTTCCTGGTTCTTATTTTTGCACATCAGTGCAAACAAATTCTATTTAATGTTTTATCTGTCAGCTCCTCCTGATAAAGCAACACAGTACTTCCATCTGAGCAGTAGTTTCTGACACTCACTGCTTTTCCAACATTAATATTTCATAATATTTAAAAACCAAAACAAAACAAGAACAAAGCAGTAAAATAAGCGGCAAAGCAAAGAGTCATTAGGGCCTGATTTCCTATTCATGGTGTGTAGTTTGACAAATAATGTCACTGTGCTTTATTATGATACCATGTGACCTGCAGAAGCTCAGGATACCAGCTAAGAAGAGAGATGAGCATTATTCCGTTAGTGAGGAAAATCAATAACAGTAGTTACACACTTTATGTAGTCTTTTGTAAAACTTCTGGTATTCCAAAGCCTTAATTCATATTGAATTTTAAAGGAGGAAAACACAAAATAAAACAAGAATCCTTGGCTCTCCCTAGCCAAAAAAAGTGAAGGAAATTTGTGTTTCATTCAGATTCAAGGCCAAGAGTCTCGCTGTTATGCATAAATACATAAAATTCAAATGTAAATATCATGTTTTACAATACAGGGTTGCTGCTAGGGGTTGGTAGGTGGGTATTTTCCTCCCTTTCAAACAATTCTTATCTATAAATTCATACTATTAGGAATAACACCCATATTTTACATGTTCTAGAAATGCTAAACTCCAAAAACCTGCACAAATGGCAAGGAGAGATAACAAGAGTCAAGTGTTCTGCCTGGGGAGAAGGCAGGTCATAAAATTTGCCCACAAGCTTCTCTCCCATTTCTGTTTGCTGAGGCTCCTGCACTTCTTTTGCTAGAGGAGAAACTTAACCATAAATCTGGTTGATAGGAGAAGTAGCAAAACTCTAAGAATAAAACTACTCCTAAAGCCCTGAAAACAATTTCTGGGTAATCACTGCTTGGAAAATGGTGCATTTGTATCTCAGTAATGAATAGATGCCCCATTCACCAACTGGGACCCTACTGCGAGAGATAAAGACCAACATATTTTAATAATGTTGTAAGGATATAATACAGAGAACTGAAAGAAAGTTAGCTCGATGTATACTGCAAAAGTAACTCACAAACCAATAAGTAGCAGCATTTTTCAACACATTTTTTGAATTATTTTTTTAAATGCATACTAAAATTGCAATTCAGTATAGGGAATAAAGTGCAACTATTAATATAAGAGCATACACAATAAATAACACATTTCTCAGATGGTGTGGAATATTATTAAGATAATTAAATTCCCATCTGCTCCTTACAAAGAAACTGCAAAGCAGAAAGACATACAAGGTTGGAGAAAAAGCCACTGTGCCAAGTGCATCAGTACCATGGGCTGGGCAATCACTGGTACATAGCACTGCTCTGCTGAGCTCTCTAATTATTACTCTTCCAGACCCAGCTCTGTTCATAAACAGAGAGCACATAACTTGCTTCATAATCCATCGGTTGCTATGACACTCCATAAGAAAGCTGACAGAGGGTTTTTTCTTTATTGATCACAGACCAAGAGCATTCACAGCCCTGCAACAGGGAAGCTGCACACTCCAGAAGCTGTCATTCTATGGACCATCTGGAGAATAAGCCAGGATGCTGCTCAAATCCTTTCACAAAGGCAGCAAACACACCTTTCAGCCCCAGCTTTGCCACAGTCTGTGAAGAGGAACTGGCTCTGGAGATGGCTGACAGAAGGCTGCAACCAGTACTATTAACCACCCAAATGCTTGTGTACAGAGTTGGCATGCTCTCTAGTCTGGTACAGGATGCAAGGTACATACACCCTTTTCTTGAGGTCACTAAATAAATCAACTTTCTCATCAAATCACAGACTGGTTGTATTCAGAAGATGCAAGATACGTTCATACACAGAAATAATATGGGGTACATATACACATTTTTACACTTTGAGAAGTCAACTTGAAATGTCAAACGCTTTCATGAGCTGCTCTTTCAAATACATTTAAAAAGAGCTAACAGTATGAAAACCCTTTCTCAGGGTGGAGCTTTTATCAGAGATGTCACGAATACATTTAAATTCTCATCAGCAATATACACACCTTTAATAAGCCTAAGCCTTGAACTACGTCATTTCCCTCAGTTGCTGGTGCAACATTTTTTGAGAGGTTTGTGATTTATAACACAAAAAACAGCATAAAATGCATTAAGTGAATTTTGTCCTGTTACCAGCTGCATCCTCAGAAGCAGGAGCACCATGCTGCAAAACCCCCTTGTCCATCAAACAGCATGTTAAGCCTACAGCATTAAACATTGCCTGTTTTGTCTTTTAATAATACAATTTTCCTTCTGCAAAAACTATTATCAGAAATCCCACTTATTTTTAATATCCTTGCCAACTGCTGGTATTAATTACTGTTGTTTGGCTGCAATCAGAAGTTCAGTGGGATGAGTTACGAATGACAGCAGTGATCTTCTGTGCAAAATGCTTTACTGCTTAGTTTCACTGAACTTCCGAGTCAAGGACTTTATCACTGACTGAAAGGGCTAGATAGGCTAAACAGCCTTTTCCAAAGGTACAGGACGAATCTGAGCCAAGGACAGGCACAGAACTGTACTTTCTAGCACACCGTCCTGGCCTCAAACAATATTCATCTCAAAGACTTCTTAAACCAGGGACAGTATCATCATACTTGTCATCTACTCCTGGCACCTTACAATGTATTTGCTAAAGGGTGCTAGAGAATAATGCGATAAATAAACTTTCCACTAGCAAGAATGTTACTTGGCCATGGTAGAAATTTGATCGACAGAGGTTTTACGTACAAATTTACAATCTTGCATCACACAGAGGCAGAATCTGTAAATAAATCAACTCCTTTGTTCTTTCCTTATTTGCTAAAATGTTAAAACTGAAGCTTTGCTCTCTAAATCTCAGGAAGCCATGAAATATGCAAACACTCTCATGACACTTACCTGACTTACAGGGAGGGTATATATAAACCAGCCCCAGGAGACTTCAGCCCACCTCCCCTAACTTTTCATGTGAACAATTCACAGAGGCTGCAGTGTTCTCTTGCTGTGCACAAGGCAGGTTATTTTTAAAAGCTGAAGACAAAAGCCAACTTCACCATTTGACAGGGAAGAGAAACATTAACTAGAGAAAGAGGAATTAAGTCAATTATAAGTTTTAATTAGCTTTCCAAGCTATTCAGTAAATGTTGGTATTCATGAACAGCAATCAATACTGCATTCTAGCGATCTGTTATGTAAATAAAGCACTTCAGAAATATTATCCTAAATAAAAGTTAATACCCTAAAAACTGGGGGGGGGGGGGGAATGATTTGTATTTGCCCTTACTGTGAAGGGGTGAAAAAGGAAGCACAGAGAACTTGACTGCAATTTGATCTAGTTCTACAAAGGTACACATTTACACTCATGAACAATTCCCACAATTTGAAAGAGAAGATTTTGATACCTAGATGCTTTTGAAACACCAATAAATGGTCCTTGGTAAACATATTATATGCAGCAATTAATCGGCAGCATCACGTTAACCTTAAGATACTGCAGTTAGGAACTGATGAGAACTTCTCAGAAGAACACTGCCCAGTTTAGGAAGTTCCTATTAAATCTCACATTGAGATCTGTGATCTGAGATTTAATTTTTAACAGCAAACATGAAACCAGCCAAAGTATGACAACCCAACCTGGAAGAACTTTGGTTTTCTGCAACTGCCAAGTCCTTCTGTTCAAAGTTACAGAGCCTTTGGTGACTTACAGAGTACTACAACTTCTCTCAGGATGCAGAGAAGGAAGCAAGAGTAGAATATGATGCCTCACATGCTTCTATCCCCTTTCTCCCTGTACCACAAGTACCAGCCCCCAGCACTGCTCTCAAAGTCCCTACTACGCATTTCCTTGCTTGCCTCCCCTCCCCATCATCTAATTTCTCGTACTGTGCATGCAACAATAGCTAAGGTAGCTGCACATTACTCGCACAGAAAGATTGCTGACAATTCTCTTTACATATTAGAGGCAGTGTTCTTCAGGTCCCAGGTGACTCACCTCCCTGTAGATCTGGCCTTCAATTTCCTCCTTTGTTCAACACAGTCATTATACTTATCGCAGCAGAAAAGTTAAAAGGTCAGAAGTTTACTCTGGAATGATTGTAATTTATATCAGAGTAATTGCTCACGTGGAATATTAGTTAAATCTCTGATGTGGAGTCTGCCTAAAAGAAGTGGGTCAGACAAGATCTGGAAAAAGATATCCAAGAAACGTTTTTTAAGGATTAACTCAAAAATCCTTTACAATAATGCTACAGTCAGCACTTTGAAGAAGGTATTTCAGAAAAGAACAAGGTAAACTTAAAGACAGACTAGCATTAATTCTCTTTCTATGTCCCAGTTTACCCCTCAGCTATTCTCAAGGTTTCTCTAAATCCACTAATCTGCCAATATTGCCAAGTCTTGCAGAGGTAAATTGGGTTTTATTAGCTTCCAACAAACAGAAGCTTGTGTATAATTAAATTTCCATAACACACCTTACTGCCCAGTCCTAACTTATTTTTAGGATTTGTGGCCTCTATGAGAACCACTTCTTGAAATACAGTCAAGGCAATGTGCCCAAAAGGTTATAGAATTTCAATGTCTTCCCATCAACCTGAACTCTTCAGAGACTGAGCTCCTGAACACCAAGGGTCCCAGCTCCCAGCCCCTTTCTGACCACTATGGTTCCTAGTGCTGGAAGCACTGAAACCTTAGAAACTTGACACCTTGAACTGCCAGCATCAGCTTCTTGAAATATCAAGCTTATTTAACTTCTCTGTTGATCTTGCTGTAACTAAATGTTCTCTTTTGTACAAAGTAAGATGTGTTTGGAATGGCTACTGTGAAAGACTTCCTCATACACAGCCTTACTCTGTACAGAGAGCATTTATAGTGTTCAGTTTCAAATGTTTCCAAAGAAAGCTAAGGTAAACTATGCAGAGATTTATCTCATCTCGTGTTCAAAAGGAGAATTTAAGAAATTATATGGGCACTCTAAGATTCATCCCCGAGTAAATTCCATTATAATTTAACAAATATATACACTTTGAGACTGTCAGGGTTTAATCCCAGCAAGCAACTAAGTACCACATAGCCACTTTATCACTCTTCTAGCACCTTAGTGGGAGGAGAATCAGAAAAAGGTCAAACATGTCGACTGAGATAAGAACAGTTAAATAATAGAAATAAAATATTACCATAAGAATAATGAATAAGAGAGATAAAAAGGAAGAGAGAGGAATAAAACTAAAGAAACCCAAGTGATGTACAATACAATTGCGCACCACCCACTGACTGATCTCCAGCTCTATTCAAGCAATTTCAATTTGCAAGCTACAGATTACTTTAAAGTGGCTATTATTTAGTTATTAGGACATTTTGAATCCTATAAGAATTTCTATTTTATAGTCAAACTTACACACACTCATTTATAACAGAGATAATTCATATTGGGGAAAAAAATCATATTTTTTATTAGAAACAGTCCCATATCCACCTAAAAGACTGATACATTTTGAGGTCATGTTGTCTCCACCAAAAATACTCTCTCTCTCAGCTATTTTTGCTCATCTTCACAAGTGGCTCAAATACTTTTTGATTTGTGGATCTCTACGCATTTGGAGATGGACAGCTGAATGGTAACACAAGCCTACGGAAAATAGACTTGGTTTTCTGAATTATGTTTTGCTGTCACTGTAAATGGTCCACAGACCCCACAGCACCAAAGGCTACAGTTAAAGAAGGGCTGCAAAATAAAAAAAAGAAATCAGTTTCCCAAAATAAACCTTGAAATATCACTCTTCAAATAATTTCATTAGGGACAACATGTCTCATCTTGTACCTTTCACTTCAGCAACAGGGTTAAATAACGGCACTCTAATCTTTCCATTTTGTACCTCCACAGTGTTTACCCTGTTTTCAAGGAAGGAAAAGACCAAAGCCAATTACAGTATCCAAACAATTACAGTTTCCATTTATGACACCAAATCTGCAGTTTATGAGTCTACCTTAGCTAGATTTATATGTGCTATCATCATGCAGACTTTCTAAAGCAGCTTAGCATAAATCATACTGATTTCAATCTTTCGAGGTTTTATTTCTCAATATGAATTTAAAATTCTGTTAACTACGTTCTTAAGAGTTCCTTTTTTTCTTCCTAAGACTGACAACAATGGCAAAGACCATCTGTTCTACTCTAGTTCAGGAATTTCAAAGTAGTGCTCCAAGGGAAAAGAGGAAGAAAGCCCTTCAAACATCACTGCCACACAATTTCTCCAGAAATACCTTAAATCCTCTCTTCATCGGGGACTGTAGCAATACGACACTGGGAAATGGATATCAACTTAAACAGGGGAAGTTCAGGTTAGATATAAGGAAGAAGTTCTTCCCTGTGAGGGTGGTGAGGCACTGGCACAGGTTGCCCAAAGAAGTGGTAAATGCTCCATTCCTGGCAGTGTTCAAGGCCAGGTTGGACAGTCTTGGGCAACATGGTCTAGTGTGAGGCATCCCTGCCTATGGCATGGGGTTGGAACTAGATGATCTTACAGTCCTTTCCAACCCAAACCATTCTATGATTCTACTATAGTCAATGCATTCTGGCATATATTAAACCTCTGCTAGTAGCCTTTGTGAAACTAAGTCCAAAACACATTTTAGAAGCCAGCAGTATCTATCAGACAGAAAACCTGAGAGAGCACGCACAATTTTAACTTTGACCAACCCGTATTTTCCAAGCTTGTAACCAAGAACTTCACCCAATTACTGCAATTTTGCAACCCAGTATAGACAAGGTGAGTGATGTTTGACAGCTACCAAAATTCAAGCAATCAGGCTTAAGTGTAAAGAATAGCCCACAAAGCTATGAGGGAAATGATCATTACTGCCTTTGTGTTTGCTAAGCTCTTGGAATATACCTGCACTACTTTTTCATTGCTCCTTCATATTACAAGTAAGGTTTATTATCTTTCAAGGAATAAAACATGACATTTCCTTAGTCTCCTAATTTCAGAAGCTGAGGTTTTGTTGGGTTGTTTTTGGGGGCAGGGGAATACTGTAAAAGTCAATTAAAATGTCGCAAGTCATTAAATTGTTATAAGCTGATGCATACAGACACATGTAGTGTGACAGGAGAATCTACTCAAGTCAGAAAGCAAAAAGAAATCAGCCTCAAAACAAGTAGAGCCCAATTTCTCACCTATTTTACTTACTCTAACCTGATGGCAAATGAGTGATGGCTGAATGCTGATCAGAAAACAGCAAAATCTTAATATTTACATTTGATGGCAATTTTATTGAAATTAAATAAAGGCGTTACGCTTCATTTTTATTGTCCCAAGATACATATAGAAAAGCAACAGTAAGGTAGATAAAATGTTATTCTTACTAACTGTTATTAGAAAAGCAGACAAGAATTATCCATATGTGGGATCCACATCTTTAAGTGATTAGTCTGATTTAAAACAGCAACAAAATAGCTGTTTGACAAAATAAGCACTATCAAAACCTTGGGAAACTGAAGCATTGTTTGTCCTCACTATCCTTATAGCATTTAAGTAGTAACAGACAGGAATCATGGGGACTAGATAGAAGACAGCCAATAAGGAAACAAGTAAAACAGGTGGCTTCATTACAGGTATTTTTAAAGGCAACATAGTGATGAATTAGCATACTTAAATCTGCAGGAGAGCCAACCTGGTCAATGCTTCACTTGATAGTTTTAAATTGAATGAAAAGCACTTTGAAAAAGAAAAAAATGAACAACCACAAAAAAAATAAGCCACAGAAAAAGATTTGTTCCATTAACACAATGAAAGCAGTTAGGCCAGAAAGCCATAAGGTGAAAGGGATTAAATCAGTTAAAGGCAACTGTTAGCCAAAGAACATTAAAAGCTTTGAAAGAACTGCTTGCATTTACACTAAAACACACAAAGGATGAAACCCCGATTCCGCTGAGATACACTGCAAATCTGACACTGATTTAATGAGGGTCAAGATTTCACATGAAAGACCAAACATCTAAATAACAGCATTAACTGCTAGGAAACTGCAATTCCATGCAGAACCATCCTTAAAATCAATACAGAAAGAAGTCACATTAAAATGAAATATAATTCAGCACATAAGCTTCTTAGACCCAATTCCAAAACAAAATGCTTTAGATAATGGGCAAAATCCTCTTTCAAAGCCCAATTGGGCAAAATGATACACTGGTCAGCTTGCACTCTAGCTGAATGATCTTGAGCATACTCAGTCCCACAAGGGTACCAAAAAACTGCACCATTTTATACAGTCTTTTTCATTGCTGTCCAGCTTGAACCTCTCATAAAGACCCCAGCTACACCAAAAAGCCAAAAGCAGGGTTATTTCATCACCACATAACGGAACATAAAGGATTGTTACACAAATGCAAGCATTCTCTTAAAAGACAGATCTTAAGAATCATCTACCTCCCACACTAAGCAGGATTTCAAGGGGCAGGGGGGGAAGAGGTAAATCCCATTTAGATTCAGTGTGGTTTAAACACTGATTTTTTTTCTATTGTCAGTTATTTAGAATAACAGCTGTTAAATTAACTGATGTAGAGATACATATCTATATTATACATCTCCATATTATAAATAACCATGTTTTTCTGACTAGAACATTTATGCTGATTTTATTGACAATTCACTTGTAGTTTTGATGCCATATCATAATACATAATGTTTTAACAACTAACTCTTTGTAATGCATTCCCTTACTCGACAGATATAAGCAGTCATTGTATTCATTTTTATTGGAATACATGCAACAAAAAAAAGTCATTTAGAGTGAACTCTAAAGTACACTTGAGAAATCTACACTTAAACACTTAAAATAATTAAATTGCCCCCATTGATCTAGTCCATATAGTAAATTTGCACTTCATTAAAGAGAAGAAAACACTCCAGCATTGCAAGCACCCTGTAGATGTCAGCTCAAAGCCCCACAGCAAATGTGCACAATTCTCTCCAACTGGGTAGAGATGTTAGCATGCTTAATTTTATATTAATCAGGGTATTTTAACACCAAACACTCTACAGTTTCACAACCATTCAGAGGAATCTAGATTATATGAAAAGAGTTCCCAAAGACGAAACCAAGATGGAAATGATGGCTCAGTTTCTTGCAACAATTGGGTTACTCTGAAGAAGTAACTGCATCAAAGCCTACTCAAACAAGTATTCTGGATTTCTAGAATTGGGGCACCCTCCAACCTTACACTGCAACCTCATGAGGTGTGGAAAGCAAAATGGACTGTGAAGTTTCCTTTCAGATTTGTATCAGTGCACATACCCCGCAGTTAACTATGTGGGCACATATGTATGTATACAAAATTAAATCTGTTAGAAGTAAATATAGAGTATACATACATGCTTGCTTTTCTATACATATTTTCTGAGCACTACATAAACCCTACACCAGACGTCCTGTTATGCTGTTCTGCAAGAAGTAACTTGGCATAAAGGGAAGTGTATGATGCTGCAGAAAGCGCTTTATATATTACATCATAAAGTGACAGACAAGTACCCCTGCCTCTACATACAGTGAAAGATTTCACATCTCTTTAAATCATGCCACAAGTGTCTCCTGCAAAATTTCTCCTATTTTTACAAACACCATTTCCAAACCATGGCAACTCTTCTATTTTTGCATCACCACAACATACTAACTCTGATAAAAGTCCAACAGGATGAAACCACAAACTTGACCTTCAGTCTGAGCATACTGAGGCTTTTTAATACTAAAAAAGCCTTTCTCAAGTTTGACATTAGGCTTCTCTTTTCCACCTCTAGTTCTTCTCCAACTGCCTTTTTACACTTATTACTTTGACTTACACCTTGTCAACAAGGTTCACATGTTCTGATTCTGAAGTTAAACAGACTCAGATTCTAGATTACTGCTCACCCTCCTCTACCTCAGCTGCAGTTATCAAAGGCACCAACAGAGTGTTTACTATGGGTTTGCCAGGGGACTACTTCAAGCCTGCATTTGTAGAAGCCTTAAATAAGCTTGCATGTTCTTCAAAATTCATCATAAAACCCATACAAAGCACCATAATCGATGTTCAGTGAGAAAGCCAATCTTCTAAATCACAACCCCCCACATTTACTGGGCTGTCTAGTGAAGACCACAGGAATAGTCCTCCTGTAGGAGAACAAGGGACAGTTGAAGCTAGTATCCCCATCTTCAACACTGGCCAACTGTAAGCACCCCTAGAAGAGAAGGATACACATACAAGGATGCTCCTGGATAGCCTCCCAGCCTCCAGCAGTAGGTCATGTAAGACCACCATTAACCTCCATAATTGCAAGTGGACATCTGCTCCACCATTAAGTTCCATGAGCTGCAGGTGAATATCTGTTCCACCAATAACCTCCACGTGCTGCAGGTGGATATCTGCTCCACCATTAACCTCCAAGGGCTGCAGGTAGATATCTGCTCCACTATTAACCTCCACGGGCTGCAGGTGGATATCTGCTCCACCAATAACCTCCAAGGGCTGCAGGTAGATATCTGCTCCACTATTAACCTCCAAGGGCTGTAGGTGGATATCCGCTCCACCTTTAACCTCCAAGGGCTGCAGGTGGATATCCGCTCCACCATTAACCTCCACGGGCTGCAGGTGGATATCTGCTCCACCATTAACCTCCATGGGCTGCAGGTGGATATCTGCTCCACCATTAACCTCCATGGGTACCTGCTCCACCACAAACCTCTACAGGCTGTAGGGGAATCTCTGCTCTGGCACCAGGAATGCCTTCTCCCTCCTTCCTCACTGACCTTGGGGTCTGCAGGGATATTTCTCTCACACGTTCTCATTCCTCTCTCTGACTGCTCTTCTGCCGCAGTTCCCCCCACTCGTTCTTAAATATTTCATTCCAGAAGTGCTGGCACCATCCCTGACTGTCTCGGCCTTGGCCAGCAGATAATCCATCTTGGAGCCAGCTGCCACTGGCTCCACTGGACATAAGGGAATTCTAGGAGCCTCTCACAGAGTCACCCCTGTAGCTCCCCCACTACCAACCTTGCCACACAAACCCAGTAGAGGTGCAATAAAGTTGCCTGATGTTGGTATCAAAGATGTGAACAGCCTATATGATTGATTCAAGAACCTATTGCCATGTTATCATTCAGTTTGACTACTTTAGACAGTTGTCAAACACTATCCCTCCAGAGGACAGAAGGGGTTCATTTAGAGCACCACATAAATGGGAATATACCCAAGAGGGACAGCAGCAGCAGCTGCACTGAAAGAAGGCTCATAGTCTGCAGTCTGGATTATTTTTATCCTGTTGAATAAATCTAAGATATTTCACAGACTGAGAAGCTGCAATTTGAGCACAATTGCTGGGAAAGGCAGAAGTCAGTCAAAGATCTCTTTGTATGCATCCCCTACCTGTTATTTCTAGACTGTTCTTTTCTGAGGATACCAGAGGGAGAAAAAATGCCCTAAGAAGAGCTACGCTTGGTTTATGGTTCTTCCCACAAACTGTAAATTTGAGCTAGGCCGAACCTCACTGCTGCTGGGGTTTAAAATTTGTCTTTTAAAATTACACTTACACATCATGAAGTAACATTAAACCCGTTGTGACTACCAGGACTTGATTATTTGCCATATTTGCAAAACAGGCCTATAGACTACAGGGAACTACACTTGACACCAGCAATTAGCTTACTATAGAAACAATGCATTTTTGCTTTCATTTTCTCATTACTTATTTCACACTAGGGAAGCACTCTCCAGTAAATGAAGTGCTAGCTACACCACTCAGACACTCTATAGGAGCCAGGCAAGCGATTTGCCACCTTCTAATGCAACCTTCTTAGACACAAAAGAAATGGAAACAAACCACTTTGAGGCAACTAAATCAAAATGAGGACCAAAAGGAGGCCAAGAATGTATGAAAGGCAATGTATCTGAAGCTGGAATTAGATCTTTAAAGTTACTTTCCAAAAACTTTCCACGTCAATCTGATATGCAAGTACGAGAAAATTTACCCCTCACATTTCAACACCAGAACTGCACACAGTACTCCAAGTGAGGTCTCATGAGAGCAGAGCAGAGGGGCAGGATCACCTCCCTCGACC